>CM060606.1:3535000-3607500 GCA_030578255.1 Tiaroga cobitis
TGTTTTTCCTTTGCACTCTTCTCTTTGAATAATCTCAAATGATTCAAAGAAACTGGGCAAAATGATGATGTGTAATAGTGTCAATCGATATATTTTTTGCTATATCGTATATATCACAGTATAAAAGTATGTTCGTGCAGAACTAGTTTTTGACATGTTAAAGCGTTAAAGAAACATGCATGAATGAGGAAATACAGTGCTGGACGTGCTTGATGCTGAAAAAGTTAAGCACAACAAGCAGCAACAAAGTGTGGATGTGTATTAATATATCTGATCCAAGCATTCGGTCTTAAAGTGACAGGAGCCTAATATTACTAAGAGTTTTAATATTCGCTCTCATCATTTTTGTCCATCCATAGAAAGACTTGTGGAATATTGTTAAAAGATGTTCCATATTTATGGGTTCACGTCTCTATTACTGCACACATCGAAATGTTTTTTTTAGAATTTTTTACTTCATTGGAATGGTACGAATCTTTGTAAAGGTTTTGGCACTTGCTGTGTGAACACAACAAAAAACAGGAGGTTAAACGGTCCTGTAAAAAATAGTCACTCTTGTGCTCCTCATGGTCAGAAATGAGTGCATTGGAACTGAATGGGAGACGAGTTTCCTCTAGTGGAAGCGTTTGGTACTGCAAAAAAAAAGTAAAATAGTATTTTTGTGCATTTTTCATAACAATACACATACAATTCTGTAACTTTTTTTATGTTCACTTTTATAATCTTTTTTCACTTCAGCAATAATCTGCCAAGTGTGTCTTTGAAAAGAGATCAAACTTCAGTCTGTCGCTCTAAAACATTCAAGATTCACCACAGTTTAAGTTGGAAATTAAATTTTCAGGTCTATGCTCAAAAAGCGAAAAAAATGGATTATAAATACAGCGTAGATATAATATATTATTTTAAAAATCCCATAAAAATACAAAATATTAAATAAAAAACATTATCGAAATAAAATATAGTACATTCATTTCATAAAAATACATTTAAAATGTGGTACCTTTTGACCGACACGTGAAGAGCACCAGCAACCTGCATATTTCTAATGCAACATTTAGCTGCTAATTATATTTTTTCTTCTGTAAACAAATCTTTGCACTTCACTGGTGTCCCAATATCTACTTAAACCAGCAACCTGCACATGCGTTTGGCTGAGTCAGTGAAATGTGTTTTGTTTGTCAGGTGCAGTATGTGTGATAAGAGCTTTAAGAAGTCCAGTCACCTGAAGCAACATGTGCGTTCTCACACCGGAGAGAAACCGTACCGCTGTAACCTGTGCGGGAGGAGCTTCGTGTCCGCCGGAGTGCTCAAATCACACCTGAACACACACACAGGTGACCCTTCACACACACACCTCATCACGCTGGGTTATAATCTGTTCTGAAACTCATGCAGTTTCTCCTCTGTGGCTCTTCTTGCTCTCTCAGGAGTGAAGGCTTATAAGTGTAACGTCTGTGACACGTGTTTCACCACTAACGGTAGTCTGAACCGACACATGATCATCCACCTGAACACCAAGCCCTTCAAGTGCACCGTGTGTGAGGAAAGCTTCCGCACCGTCATCCTGCGCCGGAAACACACCAAACTCCATCATGCTGTGGGTCCCAAAGGTACGACACGCCGACCTCATCGACATCGCCATCACAATCACAATCACCTAACAACTAAAATGCACCATCAGTGAACTTACTCAAGCTGGACTGCGAAGCTGTTCTCTTCTGGAAACAAACTTTGTTGCTATACAGGTGAAACTCGAAAAAATAGAATATCGTGCAAAATTCATTTATTTCGGCAATTCAACGTAAAAGGTGAAACTAATATATTATATAGACTTATTACATGCAAAGTGAGATATTTCAAGCCTTTATTTGTTATAATTTTGAAAACCCCAAATTCAAAATTAGAATATTGTGAAAAGGTTTTCACATCTGTAAGCCATAATCATCACAATTATAACAAATAAAGGCTTGACATATCTCACTTTGCATGTAATGAGTGTATATAATATATTAGTTTCACCTTTTACGTTGAATTGCCGAAATAAATGAATTTTGCACGATATTCTATTTTTTCAAGTTTCACCTGTATTTTCCTGTTATCTATGTAAAGCTTCTTTGAAACAGTCTGTACTGTAAAGAACACTGTATAAATAAAGCTGACTTGACTGATGTTAGTTCTAGAGAGTGACGAGGCCGGTGAGGAGGAGGAGGACGGGTCGGATCGCTCCGGGGCGAAGAGGAACCGCACCGGCATCATCACGCTAACAGAAGAGCAGACAGCAGAGCTAGCCAAGAGGGACCCGCGCGACGAGCCCAGTCTCTCAGAGAAGGTTCTGGCCCAGACGGCTGCCGAACGAGACCGCATCAGTGAGGTTAAAGACAAGTGTGTGGAGCTCAACATAGAGCCGAAGTTTGCAAACCGCTGCCAGTACTGTCCCAAGAGCTTCAAGAAGCCCAGCGACCTGGTCAGGTAATAATCACCTCTAACCTCTGAGAACATCTGTTACGGCTCATGCACATCTCCATCTGTCTATACAGGCAAACCAAACATCAATCAACACCAGAGATCAGTGTTGATATGTTTTCACTAGTGTGTGCAGGACACTATAGTTCATTTATGTAAGTGAGGAGAGCAAAATAAAGTAAACTGTGACATATTATACCCAATAACTCTTCACACAGAGACTACCAGTGACATTATACACATCTGGGAGCAAATATTATTCCTCCACTTTGAGCTGAGCATGTTTTGCTGAAGTGTGTTTTCTGTAATTGCTAATGCTCTTTTTACACACACACTGAACAACATGAAGCATTGCTTGGTCACTGGTTGAGCTAAACTGGTATTATCTAATTGTGTAGTTAAATTTAACAGCTGACAGATATTCAACATAATTCATGTGTGAGAGTCTAACAGAAGGACGGACAAAACCAGTCAAATATCCACTGATCTGAGAACTCTGAGTTCTGCTCATGTTTATCACCATTTCCTAAACTATAGCGGATAAACTGAGATAATGTGAGAAATGTTGAAGATGTCTGAGTGAATGTTGGTTTGACTGTACATCTGTCCTAACAGTAGCCCAGAACACACTTTGTTTGTCATCTTTCAGACACATCCGGATACACACAGGCGAGAAACCGTACAAGTGTGATGAGTGTGGGAAGAGTTTCACGGTGAAATCCACACTGGACTGTCATGTTAAGACACACTCAGGTGCGTTTAGATCTGTGTTTGTGCTTATCCTCCGTGGGGACGTTGATTATCACTGTTAATTATATTTGCTATAACTTCAGCATGTAATAATACACTGAAAAAGATAATTGGAGAAGGATTTAAATTTCACAAATAATTATAAACAAACAGCAAGTGTCACGTTGGATCCTATGTTCTTATAATCTGGAGAAATGGCTTGTTTTCTGTCTGATTAATTGAAGTAATTTTGTTTGTATTATTTCTGCCAATATGCTTCTATGTTTACTGGAACATGATTCTTTAGTGTTTTATGTACCATATGGTCATGCCATAGTTTTAGTAAGTGTAGGCAGATGTATTTATACAACTTTATTTCTTTTCTTTTTCTTACCGTCAACCTACCAGGGACTGCAGATGAAAATGAGTATGGTTAAATCTGGCACATTTACATGATGGACGCAAGTGCTCATGGCAATTAATGTGCATCGTCGTTTCTAAAATAAACATAAACACATTGAATTAAACATGACATTTTGAAGTAGAAAGAATAAAATAGAATTTTCTTGTAAAACACTCCAATAATCTTTAAACAACTTAAATAATTTCAAAAATATATATTTTTACAATGTACCAATTCATGTGGTTTGTTGAAGAAGCTATTTCTTTTCTTAGTGATCTGACATGTGATATTCACATGATCGACGCAGCGCGAGTTACCTCGAAAGGGAAAGGGACTGTAACCCCAGTCACCTGAGAAGGGAACGAGACGCTGCATCGATGACGCTTTGGGAACGCCCCTGTGTGAATGTGTCAACTAGTCCAATGGCGAGAGTGAGCGTCACGACCAGGAAAGGATAAAAGCACATCCGGTCTGACCGGCGTTAGCTTCGAATTAGCCAAAGCAAGTATGTCAGGGCGACGCAGCGTCTCATTCCCTACTCAGGCAACTAGGGTTACAGTCGTAACCTGAGACGTTCCCTTTCGAGGGAACGAGAATGTCTGAACGGCGTTCTTACAATTGCCTGTTATAAGAAATTGTTGGCAACAGTCCAGGTCCAGGCTGTAAAAGCTCACTCATATGAGTGGGGAAGACCAGCCCGCCGCGTCACACACCTCCTGTTGGGAAACCCCTGAGAATAAGGCTTTGGAGGCCGCCATACTCCTAGTAGAGTGAGCTCTGACAGCCAAAGGGTGACGGCTGGCCAGAGGACTCATAAGCAAGAGAAATAGCCTCCCCTATCCACTTGCTGATCGTCTGCTTAGAAGCTGGAAGACCTTTCTTAGGTGGTCCAAAACAGATGAACAGCTGATCTGATTTCCTCCACGGAGCAGCTCTGCGGACAGTGGACAGTGCTTGATTCAGCTTCTCCTGGTCCGGAGTCGTGAAAGGAGGAGGACAGAAAGCTTGCAACACGATAGGCCTCGGAGTGTTGGTCGGCACTTTAGGGACGTAGCCCTGTTTAGGGTATAAACATGCCTTGACCATCCCAAGTCCAAACTCAGGGCAGGTGGGAGAGACTGAAAGGGCCTGAAGGTCTCCGACTCTTTTAAGGAATGAAATAGCCAGAAGGAAGATGGTCTTGAAGGTCAGAAACTTTTCTGACTCTGATTCGAGGGGCTCAAAGGCAGCCACAGATAGGCCCTCTAGGACTATAGCCAGGTCCCAAGCTGGATCCCGGGTGCGAGTCGCCGGCCTCAGAGTACCACGGAGGAAACGAATAATCAGGGGTCTCTACCCAACGATGTATTACCCCCGGGGCGTGGTAAGGCGCCATGGCCGCCACGTAAACCTTTAGGGTGGATGGGCATAACCCTGAAGAAAAGCGGTCTTGCAAGAACTCAAGCACTGGACCAAGGCAGTTAACCGGATCCCACTGACGCTGATGACACCAAGAAGTGAAAACTTTCCACTTCAAGGCATAAGGTTTCCTCGTGGCTGGATCTCTGGAGTGTAAGATGGTCTCTGTAACCTTGGTTGAGAGAGCAGGATCTATGAGTCGGGCTCCCTTTAGAGGCCAAACCCACAGGTTGCAAATCTCTGGGTGGGGGTGAAGGATTGTGCCCCCCGCCTGTAACAGAAGGCCTCTCCTGATCGGGAGCTCCAAGGGAGAGCCATCGAGGAGATAAGTCCACAAACCAAATCCGGCTCGGCCAGCGTGGTGCTACTAGCTCCAGAACTCCTGGGAGCAGAGCAACGGAGAAATGCATACAGATGTAGCCTTGGCCACATCTACACCATAGCATCCAGCCAATCAGAAGAGCGTGTGGGCGGAGTGTCTCTGCAGGCGCACTGCACTCTTAATCAAATCAGTCAAAAACCCCAGCCAATCAGAAGAGCGTGTGGGCGGAGTGTCTCTGCAGGCGAACTGCACTCTTAATCAAATCAGTCAAAAACCACAGCCACGTTCTTGTTTACATTGAACGTTCTTGTTTTCTTGTGTCACGGCATCACGTCTGGTTAGGACACGGTCTTATAACATGCGTTAAAGGAAGACAGAGACTACCTACTGTAGATGCCACCCAGAACACCATAGCAACTGCGTAGCAATGTACCACTCAGAACCACATCATAAACAGCAATACCCAGAAACCACTCAAACACCATGGCACAAATTTTTTGCACAACCAAGCACCACTTAAAACTTCTTCAGAAAATTTACAAATCTGCTCCAGCAACAGCCTTGTTTTATTCCCGCCTCTTTAAAGTCTGATGTGTGTGTGTGTGTGTGTGCAGGGCAGAAGCTGTTCAGCTGTCACATGTGCAACACTTCGTTCTCCACCAAGGGCAGTCTGAAGGTCCACATGCGTTTGCACACCGGCTCCAAACCCTTCAAGTGCCCGTTCTGTGAGCTGCGCTTCCGCACGTCTGGCCACCGCAAGACCCACATCCAGGGTCACATCAGGCCCTCGGACCGCAAGGCCAAGCGGAGCGCCGGCGCCGAGAGACCCCCGCAGGACCAGTGCGCCCCTCAGGCTCAAGAGGCCCAGACTCTACTGCACACCACCAGCTCAGATCCCAACATCTACATCCCAGCGAACCCAGTGCTCACGGGCCAGTATGAGCCCAGTCTGCTGCAGCAAGGCCTGGTGGGACAAGCCATACTGCCTGCTACTGTCTCAGGTACTGATGACTACACAATACACACATGCAAACACTGCCTGCTACTGTCTCAGGTACTGATGATTACACAATGCACACATGCAAACACAAGCGTTTGCAAACACAATCTCACTGAAAGCTCATTTTTGGAGATATCAACCTAAGATTTGGAACACAACTTGTTTAGATTTTTGGCTTCAATTTTCTTGCAGTTTTAGAGTACAACATGTTTTGAAAATATATATTTTATATCAAATATGAATTATTCAATTTTTACATTGTACATTTTCATACACTCAAACTTCTATAACTTGTTTTCTGTTTCACTTTCTCAATTTATTTCACTTCTACAAAAATCTCCTAAATGTCTTCTTTAAGACAAGACCAATCTTACATCTTTATTCCAAAGCATTCTTGAATTACAACCATTTAAATTTGAAATGTGCATTTTCATGTATATACAAAAAAAGGGGGGTGTGACGCTTATAACAAAGGTATAATTGACTTTAGACCAGGTTTGAGTTGGTCAATGACTATTTCAGTTCCTCAAAATAGCAACGCGTCAACAATGCGCCTGAGCACACCTGGTTTTCAGACCATCATGGGCGCAAATGTATTTGCTATTTAAACAACATGGCGCAGGACATGTTGGGGCTGAAACTAGCCAAACACACTCGGGTGGCTCCTGGCGGGTGCATGATGGGGCCCTTAATGTGAGACTGAGATCATGTGAGTAATATGGGACTGGTCTTGGAAAGGGCGAGAACTCTTTTTCTAGACCAGCAGATTTCAGACTTCTCCTGGAACTCTCCACATGTTGGATGTTGTTTGTCACGAGCGGACCTCATAAGGCGGATGAGTGCATGACTGTCCTCTTTCCTCCTCCAGCGGGTGGAGATCTGACGGTCTCTCTGACGGACGGTCTCGCTACTCTCGAAGGGATTCACCTGGTGTGTCCGAATGTGCAGATCTCTGGGATTGACCCCAGCAACATCAACAACATCACTCTGCAGGTACGGCTCTACCCGAGAGACTCTGTGCTGAACGGATCTTGTGTAGGGGTGTGTGATGCTGTAGGGGTGTGTGATGCTGTAGGGGTGTGTGATGCTGTAGGGAGGGGTGTGTGATGCTGTAGGGGTGTGTGATGCTGTAGGGGTGTGTGATGCTGTAGGGAGGGGTGTGTGATGCTGTAGGGAGGGGTGTGTGATGCTGTAGGGGTGTGTGATGCTGTAGGGAGGGGTGTGTGATGCTGTAGGGAGGGGTGTGTGATGCTGTAGGGAGGGGTGTGTGATGCTGTAGGGGTGTGTGATGCTGTAGGGAGGGGTGTGTGATGCTGTAGGGAGGGGTGTGTGATGCTGTAGGGGTGTGTGATGCTGTAGGGAGGGGTGTGTGATGCTGTAGGGAGGGGTGTGTGATGCTGTAGGGAGGGGTGTGTGATGCTGTAGGGAGGGGTGTGTGATGCTGTAGGGGTGTGTGATGCTGTAGGGAGGGGTGTGTGATGCTGTAGGGAGGGGTGTGTGATGCTGTAGGGGTGTGTGATGCTGTTGGGAGGGGTGTGTGATGCTGTAGGGAGGGGTGTGTGATGCTGTTGGGAGGGGTGTGTGATGCTGTAGGGAGGGGTGTGTGATGCTGTAGGGAGGGGTGTGTGATGCTGTAGGGGTGTGTGATGCTGTAGGGAGGGGTGTGTGATGCTGTAGGGAGGGGTGTGTGATGCTGTAGGGGTGTGTGATGCTGTAGGGAGGGGTGTGTGATGCTGTAGGGAGGGGTGTGTGATGCTGTAGGGAGGGGTGTGTGATGCTGTAGGGGTGTGTGATGCTGTTGGGAGGGGTGTGTGATGCTGTAGGGAGGGGTGTGTGATGCTGTAGGGAGGGGTGTGTGATGCTGTAGGGGTGTGTGATGCTGTAGGGAGGGGTGTGTGATGCTGTAGGGAGGGGTGTGTGATGCTGTAGGGGTGTGTGATGCTGTAGGGAGGGGTGTGTGATGCTGTAGGGAGGGGTGTGTGATGCTGTAGGGGTGTGTGATGCTGTAGGGAGGGGTGTGTGATGCTGTAGGGAGGGGTGTGTGATGCTGTAGGGGTGTGTGATGTTGTAGGGAGGGGTGTGTGATGCTGTAGGGAGCGGTGTGTGATGCTGTAGGGAGGGGTGTGTGATGCTGTAGGGAGGGGTGTGTAATGCTGTTGGGATGGGTGTGTGATGCTGTTGGGAGGGGTGTGTGATGCTGTAGGGAGGGGTGTGTGATGCTGTAGGGAGGGGTGTGTGATGCTGTAGGGAGGGGTGTGTAATGCTGTTGGGATGGTTGTGTGATGCAGTTGGGAGGGGTGTGTGATGCTGTTGGGACGGGTGTGTGATGCTGTAGGGGTGTGTGATGCTGTAGGGAGGGGTGTGTGATGCTGTAGGGGTGTGTGATGCTGTAGGGAGGGGTGTGTGATGCTGTAGGGGTGTGTGATGCTGTAGGGGTGTGTGATGCTGTAGGGAGGGGTGTGTAATGCTGTTGGGATGGGTGTGTGATGCTGTTGGGAGGGGTGTGTGATGCTGTTGGGAGGGGTGTGTGATGCTGTAGGGAGGGGTGTGTGATGCTGTTGGGATGGGTGTGTGATGCTGTTGGGAGGGGTGTGTGATGCTGTTGGGAGGGGTGTGTGATGCTGTAGGGGTGTGTGATGCTGTAGGGGTGTGTGATGCTGTAGGAGTGTGTGATGCTCTAGGGGTGTGTGATGCTGTAGGGGTGCAACGATACACTCACGTCACGATTCGATACATATCACCATATGATATGATTGTGATACTTCAAGATACATGATTAAAGGTCAACCAAAAATGGCCTATTGATTAAAATGCTAAATTTGGTTTTACATTTTGTGTGTAAATGAATAGGATGGAGTTGGTGCTGAAGCCCCACACAGGACAATAGAGACTCCAGAATAACAATATTCATGATTCTGAAGCTGAAAACACTGAATTATTGTAGATTAATATGCTTGATCTCTGTCACTGACTGGATATATTTCATATAATAAAGGCCACTTTTACTGGTAACATCAGACATCTGGCTTTATCAGTCGCACAAATATTCCCCCCCTGCATTATTATACATTATATTCAACATTATACAGTAGTTTAATGTGGTACTGACACTAAAACTCTGAAAACTTTTTCTCACACAGTAATTTTTATTTTGGGTGAATTATCCACGAAATATGTTGCTTTTTTGTGCTGCGATGTGTTGTGCCGCCCCTATGATGCGGTTTCCTGTCTGCTCAGATCGACCCCAGTATCCTGCAGCAGACGCTCCACCAGGGCAGTTTGCTGTCTCACTCTCTGACGGGCGACTCAAGTCTGGCGCCGCACGCCACGGCTCACCTCATGACGGACGGAGACGCCAGTGTTCCTGCCAGTGTGGTGATCCACCCTCTGACGGGTCTCTCTCTGCAGCCGCCCGCCTCGGCCATCAGCCTGAGCAGCGACGACACCAGCGGTGAGTGCACACACACCTCACACACACCACACACACACCACACACACACACATACCTCACACACCATCACCCTGAGCAGCGACGACACCAGCGGTGAGTGCACACGCACCTCACACACACCACACACACCACACACACACACACACATACCTCACACACCATCACCCTGAGCAGCGACGACACCAGCGGTGAGTGCACACACACCTCACACACACCACACACACACCACACACACACACATACCTCACACACCATCACCCTGAGCAGCGACGACACCAGCGGTGAGTGCACACGCACCTCACACACACCACACACACCACACACACACACACACACATACCTCACACACCATCACCCTGAGCAGCGACGACACCAGCGGTGAGTGCACACACACCTCACACACACCACACACACACACACGCACACACACACACACGCACACACACACACACACACATACCTCACACACCATCACCCTGAGCAGCGACGACACCAGCGGTCAGTGCACACACACCTAACACACCATCAGCCTGAGCAGCGACGACACCAGCGGTCAGTGCACACACACCTCACACACACCACACACACACACATACTTCACACACCATCACCCTGAGCAGCAACGACACCAGCGGTGATTGCACACACACCTCACACACACCACACATACCTCACACACACACATACCTCACACACCATCAGCCTGAGCAGCGACGACACCAGCGGTGAGTGCACACACACCTTACACACACCACACACACCACACACACACACATACCTCACACACCATCACCCTGAGCAGCGACGACACCAGCGGTGAGTGCACACACACCTCACACACACCACACACACCACACACACCACACATACCTCACACACCATCAGCCTGAGCAGCGACGACACCAGCGGTGAGTGCACACACACCTCACACACACCACACACACCACACACACCACACATACCTCACACACCATCAGCCTGAGCAGCGACGACACCAGCGGTGAGTGCACACACACCTCATACACACCACACACACACACACACCTCACACATCATCAGCCTGAGCAGCGACGACACCAGCGGTCAGTGCACACACACCACACACACACACACACACACCTCACACACCATCAGCCTGAGCAGCGACGACACCAGCGGTGAGTGCACACACACCTCACACACACCACACACACCACACACACCACACATACCTCACACACCATCAGCCTGAGCAGCGACGACACCAGCGGTGAGTGCACACACACCTCACACACACCACACACACCACACATACCTCACACACCATCAGCCTGAGCAGCGACGACACCAGCGGTGAGTGCACACACACCTCATACACACCACACACACACACACACCTCACACACCATCAGCCTGAGCAGCGACGACACCAGCGGTCAGTGCACACACACCACACACACACACCTCACACACCATCAGCCTGAGCAGCGACGACACCAGCCGTCAGTGCACACACACCTCACACACACACACACCAGCCATTTTATTGCTGTTTTGAGTTGTTTATGCTGTATTGAACATAACTTAACTGTGTGTGTGCGTGTGCGTGCCTGTGCGTGCGTGTGTGGATGTGTGTGTGCGTGTGGGTGTGGATGTGTGGTGTGTGGTGTGTGTGTGGTGTGTGTCTGTGTCTGTGTGTGTGCGTGTGTGTGTGCGTGTGTGTGCGTGTGTGTGTGTGTGTGTGTGTGTGTCAGGTTCTCAAGTGTCCAGCAGCAGAGCTCCAGAAATCACTCTGACCATCAACAACTCCACTCTGACCCAAGCGTTACAGACCAGTTCATCATCCACTGGCACCAGCACATCTGAGATCACACTCACTATAGGAGGTGAACACACACACACACACACACACACACACACACACTGCTTCCACCAGCACATCTGAGATCACACTCACTATAGGAGGTGAACACACACACACACACACACACACACACACACACTGCTTCCACCAGCACATCTGAGATCACACTCACTATAGGAGGTGAACACACACACACACACACTGCTGCCACCAGCACATCTGAGATCACACTCACTATAGGAGGTGAACACACACACACACACACACACACTGCTGCCACCAGCACATCTGAGATCACACTCACTATAGGAGGTGAACACACACACACACACACACACACACACACACTGCTGCCACCAGCACATCTGAGATCACACTCACTATAGGAGGTGAACACACACACACACACACACTGCTGCCACCAGCACATCTGAGTTCACACTCACTATAGGAGGTGAACACACACACACACACACACACACACACTGCTTCCACCAGCACATCTGAGATCACACTCACTATAGGAGGTGAACACACACACACACACACACTGCTGCCACCAGCACATCTGAGATCACACTCACTATAGGAGGTGAACACACACACACACACACACACACACACTGCTGCCACCAGCACATCTGAGATCACACTCACTATAGGAGGTGAACACACACACACACACACACTGCTGCCACCAGCACATCTGAGATCACACTCACTATAGGAGGTGAACACACACACACACACACACACACTGCTGCAACCGGCACATCTGAGATCACACTCACTATAGGAGGTGAACACACACACACACACACACTGCTGCCACCAGCACATCTGAGATCACACTCACTATAGCAGGTGAACACACACACACACACACACACACTGCTGCCACCAGCACATCTGAGATCACACTCACTATAGGAGGTGAACACACACACACACACACACACACTGCTGCCACCAGCACATCTGAGATCACACTCACTATAGGAGGTGAACACACACACACACACACACTGCTGCCACCAGCACATCTGAGATCACACTCACTATAGGAGGTGAACACACACACACACACACACTGCTGCCACCAGCACATCTGAGATCACACTCACTATAGGAGGTGAACACACACACACACACACACACACACACTGCTTCCACCAGCACATCTGAGATCACACTCACTATAGGAGGTGAACACACACACACACACACACTGCTGCCACCAGCACATCTGAGATCACACTCACTATAGGAGGTGAACACACACACACACACACACACTGCTGCCACCAGCACATCTGAGATCACACTCACTATAGGAGGTGAACACACACACACACACACACACACACTGCTGCCACCAGCACATCTGAGATCACACTCACTATAGGAGGTGAACACACACACACACACACACACACACTGCTGCAACCGGCACATCTGAGATCACACTCACTATAGGAGGTGAACACACACACACACACACACTGCTGCCACCAGCACATCTGAGATCACACTCACTATAGGAGGTGAACACACACACACACACACACACACACACACACTGCTGCAACCGGCACATCTGAGTCAAGTCAAGTCAAGTCAAATATATTTATATAGCGCTTTTCACAATACAGATTGTATCAAAGCTGCTTCACAGTATCAATCAAAACAACTTAACAATGTTTGTTTATTACTGGGGAAAAAAAGACATCCAAGTTTGGTAGAGCTGATCAATGGTATGATTGGTTAATTCATTTGAATATCCCCAACTGAGCAAGCCAAAGGCAACAGTGGCAAGGAACCGAAAAACTCCATCCAGTGACCTAAAGGTGTCCTAACACACCATCAGATGACCCAATGGAGGAAAACACACCTTGGGAGAACCCAGGCTCAGTCGGGGGCCAGTTCTCCTCTGGCGTTTATGAACTAGAGGCCGAATTTACAGTAACTGTAAGATAAAAAATGTATATGAATGCCTGGCTAAATAGATGCGTCTTCAGTCTAGTTTTAAACTGTGAGAGCGAGTCTGAGCAACGAACAATATCAGGAAGGCTATTCCAGAGCTTCGGAGCTAAATGTGAAAATGCTCTGCCTCCTTTGGTGGATCTGGATATCCTAGGAATGACCAGAAGCCTCGAATTTAGTGATCTTAAAGAGCGCGATGGATTGTAGGGCGATAGAAGATCCGTTAAATAGACTGGAGCTAAACCATTTAGAGCTTTATAAGTCAAAAGCAATACCTTGTAATTAATACGGAACTTTATAGGTAACCAATGAAGTGATGATAAAATCGGTGTTATATGATCATATTTTCTTGATCTAGTAAGAACTCTAGCGGCTGCATTTTGGACTAACTGTAGCTTGTTTATTGAAGATGCAGGACAACCAGCTAATAAAGCATTACAGTAATCTAGTCTCGAGGTCATGAATGCATGAACTAACTTTTCTGCATCAGAGACTGATAGCATGTTACGTAGCTTAGCAATGTTTCTAAGGTGGAAAAAGGCTGTTTTTGTAACATATGAAATATGCTTTTCAAAAGACAAGTTGCAGTCTAATGTAACACCCAGGTCTTTTACTGTAGCGGATAAAGTAACAGGGCATCCTACTATGTTAAAGTCGTGCTGTGAAAGGTTTTGTGGACGGTTTTTACAACCGATAAGTATTACCTCTGTCTTGTCTGGATTTAATAAAAGAAAATTACGCGTCATCCAATCTTTTATATCTTTAACACAATCTGTCAATTTGGATAATTTAGCGTATTCATCTAGCCGTGATGAAATATATATTTGAGTGTCATCAGCATAACAATGGAAACTAATTCCATGTTTCCTTAGAATATTACCAAGTGGCAGCATATATATTGAGAATAATAAAGGGCCTAACACAGATCCCTGCGGCACTCCATAGTTTGCCGAAGTTATGATCGATTTTTCTCCATTTAAGTAGACGAAATGGTAGCGGTCAGATAAGTATGACCTGAACCAGCTTAATGCTTGTACTTGAACACCAGTGTAATTTTGTAGTCGATCTAAGAGTATTGTGTGATCTATAGTGTCGAACGCAGCACTAAGATCAAGTAAAACTAGTACTGAGATACAGCCTTGGTCCGAAGCTAAAAGTAAATCATTTGTGATTCTAACAAGCGCAGTTTCAGTGCTATGATGTGGCCTGAATCCAGACTGAAACTTTTCATAGATGTCGTTTTCTTGCAAGAAAGAGCCGAGTTGACTGGACACAACTTTTTCTAATATTTTTGACATAAATGGAAGATTCGAAATGGGTCTGTAATTTGCTAGGTTATTTGGATCTAAATGTGGTTTCTTAATAAGAGGTTTTATAACAGCCAGCTTGAACGTTCTTGGAACATGACCTAAAGATAAAGATGACTTAATAATATTGAGAAGAGGCTCTTCCACTATAGGTAACACTTCTTTCAGTAGTTCAGTTGGTATAGGATCTAATAAACACGTTGTTGTTTTAGATGAAGTGATAAGTTTATTTAACTCTTTTTGTTCTATGGTTGTAAAGCATTGTAATTGTTCTTGCGGGGTGATAATTGCGGCTGAATTATAAGGCGCGAGTAAAGATTGAACGTTTACGATTTTGATTCTGATGCTTTCAATTTTCTCGGTGAAGAAGTTCATGAAATCATTACTACTAAACTGTAACGAGGTATTTTGTTCAGACGACGTCTGTTTATTTGTTAGTCTAGCCACGGTATTAAATAAAAACCTTGGATTATTTCGGTTGTTTTCTATTAATTTGCTGAGGTGCTCAGCCCTGGCCGTTTTAAGGGCCTTTTTATAACGTGACATACTGTCTTTCCACGCGATTCTAAAGACCTCTAAATTAGTTTTTTTTCCATTTACGCTCTAAATTACGGGTTTCTCTCTTTAAAACATACGTAGTATTATTGTACCATGGTGCTATACTTTTTTCTCTGACCTTTTTTAATCTAATGGGTGCAACAATATCCAATGTTCTAGAGAGAATGGTGCTCATAGTGCTAGTTAGTTCATCTAGTTCATCTGTTTGTTTGGGTTCAGGCAGCAGCTGAGACAGATCAGATAAGCTATTTGAGAAATGATCTATGGTGGATGGAAGAATTGTTCTACCTGGTCGATAACGTGGCGCAGCATGACATATTACAGCAGTACTTAATATGCAAGTTACCATGTAATGGTCAGTGACATCATCACTTTGTGGAATGATATCTATATCGGTTGGATCGGTTCCATATGATATAATTAAATCGAGTGTATGATTAAGACGATGAGTTGGTCCGGTGACGTTTTGCTTGACCCCGAAGGAGTTTAATAAATCTGTAAACGCAGCCCCTAACGCATCATTTAAATTATCTACGTGTATGTTAAAATCTCCAACAATTAATGCTTTATCGACGTTGACCAAAAGATCTGATAGAAAGTCAGCAAACTCTTTTAGGAAATCGGCGTAAGGCCCTGGAGGTCTATATACGGTAGCCAATGCTAGAGATAATATGGATTTTTTTCTTACATCTAAGAGCGTAACATTTAGCACAAGTACTTCAAACGAATTAAACCTATGATGAGTTTTCTGAGTAACATTAAGGATATCTCTGTAGATTGTTGCAACACCGCCGCCACGACCGATCAGACGGGGCTCATGCTTATAACAGTATCCTGGCGGAGTAGACTCGTTTAGACCGAAATAATCATTTGGTTTAAGCCAGGTTTCAGTAAGGCACAGTACATCGAAATTATTATCTGTGACCATTTCATTTACAATAACCGCCTTAGGTGTGAGCGATCTAATGTTTAGAAGACCTAGCTTTAGAAATTGTTTTTGTTCACTAATAGCGAGATTTTTTGTTTTAATAACAATTAGATTTTTTCTAGATCCCGCAGTAGATTTATTATTTGATCTTAGTAAACGAGGAATAGACACAGTTTCTATGCAATGTTCTACACTAGTATTAATATCAATTAAATTGGTGCAGTAGAGACTGTGATTTGGATTTTTGGATACTAGTCAAACGGTATTTAACATCTTGGAGATGTTCTGAGATCACACTCACTATAGCAGGTGAACACACACACACACACACACTGCTGCCACCAGCACATCTGAGATCACACTCACTATAGCAGGTGAACACACACACACACACACACTGCTGCCACCAGCACATCTGAGATCACACTCACTATAGCAGGTGAACACACACACACACACACACTGCTGCCACCAGCACATCTGAGATCACACTCACTATAGCAGGTGAACACACACACACACACACACACACACTGCTGCCACCAGCACATCTGAGATCACACTCACTATAGGAGGTGAACACACACACACACACACACACACACTGCTGCAACCGGCACATCTGAGATCACACTCACTATAGGAGGTGAACACACACACACACACACACTGCTGCAACCAGCACATCTGAGATCACACTCACTATAGCAGGTGAACACACACACACACACACACACTGCTGCCACCAGCACATCTGAGATCACACTCACTATAGCAGGTGAACACACACACACACACACACACTGCTGCCACCAGCACATCTGAGATCACACTCACTATAGGAGGTGAACACACACACACACACACACACACACACACACACACACACTGCTGCAACCGGCACATCTGAGATCACACTCACTATAGGAGGTGAACACACACACACACACACACACTGCTGCAACCAGCACATCTGAGATCACACTCACTATAGCAGGTGAACACACACACACACACACACACACACACACTGCTGCCACCAGCACATCTGAGATCACACTCACTATAGGAGGTGAACACACACACACACACACACACTGCTGCCACCAGCACATCTGAGATCACACTCACTATAGCAGGTGTGCACACACACACACACACACATTGATGTGCTGATCTGTGTGTGTGTGTGTAGGTCAGGATCTGTTGCCCCATCACTGCCCCTCCTCGGCCGCGAGCATCAGCCCTGGGCTCAGACTGGCTCAGATCAGCAGCGATCAGCTCCTTCCTCAGAGTCCTCCTCCCTCGGCCCTCACCGGTGAGAGATCGCTTACCAGACACACACTGACGTACTACAGTTAATCACGTACAACAGGCCTGTCAAACTCAATCTCTGCTCGGACTGATGAGAAAAGTGCTGATTGGTTTTAACAGGCATGTTGTACATGATTTCTGTGAGGGTAACAGAAGTATGGGGCGATAGAGTTGCGATAGACGAATGTTTACTCACTAAGTGTGTGTATTCTCCCATCAGTCAGTGCTCTGGCTCCCAGCACCTCCCTGTCCTCGCAGAGCCTGGTGATGTCATCAGGGGGCGTGGCCAGCGACGGCAGCGTGACTCTGATGTCATCAGGGGGCGTGGCCAGCGACGGCAGCGTGACTCTGATGTCATCAGGGGGCGTGGCCAGCGACGGCACCGTGACTCTGACTCTGTCCGACACACAGATCCTGGATACGGTCTCGCTCAACCTCAGCACACAGGTGAATAATGCTTTCAGAATTTAATGCTAATAGATAAATAAAAGATTTGTGATTTTTGACAACATGATCGTTTTATTAAAGAGGAACTATTATGTAGGGCTGTAGTCAACCAAAGAAATCCTTAGTCGACAAAAGTCTTGTCTAAAAAAAATATAAATAAAAATAAAAAGACGCGATGTTTTGATTGAACATTTTTTAACAATTGTCATAGAGCATTTATAAAACAACAACGAAAAAACATCAAAAATACATAAAACTATAGTAATAATACAATTCTTTGACAATTAAGTGATTTTTTTTTTAACTGCAAAAAGTGAGGAGCTCTGTCCTAGGTCTATAGTAACAGTCACAATCGCGCACCTGACCACACCACACGCTACACAACATATAACTGCTATCTGCCACAATGACAAATCCTAACAAAAGCTCTCGTTTATGCAGGCTGTATATTCTTCTTTACTTTCAAAGCTATGGGTTAACTTTTGTCCTGCCGATCTAGTTTTAAAACAAACACAAAATAACCCAAAGAGCCTAAAAAACAATCCTATTAATAATAGGCTGTATTGTAGGACCGCATATAGGTTTATTTTCGTTTTGTTACATTATTTAGGCTATTTTCAAATGCGTCAAGTGTACAAATAAAAACAAAAACATATCAAGAAAACACAATCATGTGTGAGTCAGCATGATAAAGCCGTTAAAGGGACTGCTCACGTCTTTTGCGCGCTCAAGTTCGATTTCAAATGTACGCGCGCGGTGTGCGCGCTCATGATGGAAGCAACGCGCTCTTTTTTTTTTACAAGTGCGTCCACACCGCATCGAGATAAATACATATAGTGTATAAAAACATAAAAACCGAAACAAATAGCGTTCTAACTGAATGAATAGAGCTAAAGTACCTATATCCCTTACTGAGCACGAAGCAGCAGCGCAGCCAGTCACAGCGCGAACCGAGTGTTCATGTGTGTGCGATAAACTGTGGCGCTGTCACAAAAGAGCCTAAATTAAAGCATTTAAAGTTGGGGATATCATAGGCTAATTATATTTAGAATACAGTAATATATAACTGCTTATAAAGGAATAAATATCAAGGAGTAAATCATTGAAAATTTCTTTCTATTGGTAAAAAAAAAAAAAAATGCAACTGGTCGACAAATAAGAATGTCAGTCGACCAAGACGGCATCGCCCGATTAGTCGACTAAACGACTAAAGTTGACAGCCCTACTATTATGCTCTTTTACACCAGTCGTGATGTTGTGTTTGGTCTCTTCTAGAAAAGGGTTCCCTGTCGAGAGCGGTAACTTTAACATTGCGTCAGCTATGATGCTGCGGGAACTCCTCCCTTCTCCACTTTTGTTGAAGTCTTATTGCCAGCTTGGAACAGCTGGCCAACTGTCGCGAAGTATGCAAATACTGACAGGCTCGCGGGCAGTACAAAATCAATAGGCGTGACAATTCTGTCAGAATCTCTTTATTCACGCTGTCATCGTTGAAGTTGCACCTGAGGACTAGTTACCTTTTCTTCCTCGTATCCGATGGCTACCCGTTGCAGGATTTGTGCGGGACCCGTCGACCCGCCCAACACCTACGAGTTCTGCGCCGACCTGCCGGTGCGCACTTGAGAACCAGGAGGATTTTTGCTCATGCTATTACGGGGTCGAGGTCCTTTGCTGCCGCTACGTTCCATTCGGCCCTTTCCAGGGACGCGCTGGACTCGACGTGGAATGCTCCGGACGAGCCTACAAGAACAAGAGTAAGTTGGAACCCTAGGCATCTCCAGCCGGGCCGCCGCTAGGCTGCTTCGAGGAGGAGGACTCCGTTCTTCCCTCATTGGGAAACCAATTTTTTAAACGATTAAAGTCCCCAGTCGTGGTCTTCTCCCACGTGTTCGGGGCGGAAGCCCTCGGCTCTGTGTGCATACCCTCCTTCGAGGAGACCGTCGCAGCGCACCTGTGCCCGTCCTCTCGTCTCTGGGCTCGGATCTCAGTCTGTCGTCCGAGCCGTGCAAGTTCCCGGCTCATCTGGCTGACAAGGCCTACGCTTCTGCAGGCGAAGTGGCATCCGCTCTGCAGTCTGTGAAAGACCTGCGCGCGGTAACGGACTTCGCGCTCATGTTTACAAAGCGCTCTGCCCAGGCCATCCTTAACAGGCACCTGTGGGTAACCCTAGCTGACCTGAAGTACGCGGACCGCGAGACGCTCCTAAATGCTGCAATCACTCCCTCCGACCTCTTTGGTGACGCCGTGGAGTCAGTTACTGAGCGTTTCTCTGAGGCGCAGAAATGCGTGAAGGCTATGAGTCACATGATTAGTGTTGTCAAAAGTACCAAGTCGATACTGAAATTTTTTAAATGCGATGCTTTGAGCACTGTTGAGCAGAATCGTAAACACCTCGGAA
This sequence comes from Tiaroga cobitis, assembly GCA_030578255.1. NCBI lineage: Eukaryota > Metazoa > Chordata > Actinopteri > Cypriniformes > Leuciscidae > Tiaroga > Tiaroga cobitis. The sequence goes on from CM060606.1 coordinate 3,555,545, forward strand.
TGGCCATTGTGTTCACACACTCATCAAATAGTATGTCTGTGATTGGCTACAATAATCAGCCCTTCAAAAACATGTTGTAAATATACATCAATGATGCTCTTCAGCGAGCGCTTACACAGTTAAGATCAAACTCAGCTGTTAGAATCCTTGTTTCTAAAGTTGGGATTCAGGCGCTGCGCAGACAACACCAGATCTGACACACATTTGACTCTCATCATGAGTTTCTCTTGTGTTTAGGAATAGCTGTGCTGATCTGTGTGTGTGTGTGTGTGTGTGTGTGTGTGTGTGTAGGTCAGGATCTGTTGCCCCATCACTGTCCCTCCTCGACCGCGAGCATCAGCCCTGGGCTCAGACTGGCTCAGATCAGCAGCGCTTCAAAAACATGTTGTAAATATACATCAATGCTGCTCTTCAGCGAGCGCTTACACAGATACACACGGGAGTGTTTGAAAGCAGGTGTCTATCACCGGTCCTGCTTGTGCTTTCAAACTCTTCTGCTTTCAAAACACTTTCAAACACTTCTGTGTGCTCTCAAACGCTCCTGTGCGTTGATCTTTTTAGCCAATCACCGACATATCCGATGAGCTTGTGAACACAATGACCAATCAGAGGTGTTTATGATTCTGCTCAACAGCGCTCAAAGCCTCACATTTTTAAAAATTCAGTTACTTGGTATCGAAGTTGCCCTGCCCCGCCCTGCCCCAGAGCAGTGTGGAGTCGCAGTCCGTGCCTATAGTGGCCTCCCGATGGAAAAACGCGCGAGCACCAATATCCCCCGCCGTGCGCGACACCGCTCGTGCCTGATTGCCAGCCTTCCCCCCAACGAGCCCCCCCCCCCAACCGCCAGCGTGTTTAGCCTTGCTAGGGCAGGTCTCCAGTCTACACACATCACTACTGCCAACAGCGGCCATGAACTTATATTGCCGCGGTGTAATTTCCCAGGCACGTGGAGAGCTATTCCACCGGTTTTTAAGCCGCTATTTCGGGGTGCCAAAGAGGGATGGAGGACTCCGTCTGATACTGGACCCGAGACCCCCAACCGACCACTTCACAAGCGCGCGTTCAGAAGGAAAGACACCCCCTTAACGTGTGAGCTTATTCGTAGAGGTCTATCGCCTCTCCATGGGCCAGGTAAGCGCGTCTTAGTATGTATGTTTTGCATGTTTGTTTTGCAACCAGCTGTTCTTTACAGAACACATTCGCCAGGTTTTACAAGCCGAATGTGCCATCCCTGGCGTCTCAAGTGCTTTTGGTGAGTAATTAACCTCACTTATCTTCTGGTCTTGAGTCTTGACTACGTGTTTGCACAGTTGTTACCGCTACAGCTGTTGACGCTGTGCTTATGTGTGATTACTGCTGTTGTGCTGCCCTGTATTATTCAGTGCAGCCTGATATTCTAGCTGATATGCAAATTCTGGTGTACTTGAGCTGAGCAGCTCATTGGTCTGGCCCTGCCTATCAGCTGTGAGCACTCCTAGAGGAACAACGCTATTGGCTGTTGTTCTACTCTGTGATTGGTGTAGCCTTAGCCCAGTATCTTCGGCCTGACAGCACAGACTGGAAAATAATGTGAGTTTGCACCCACGCTGAAGGGGTACGTGGCCGCTACTGCTTTGTTTCGTTCCCCGGTTACGGGCTATTGATCGGAAGGCAGGCTCTGGTGACCAGATTTCTCAGGGAAGCGAGGAGATTATGTCCTTCACTGCTGCCTTCAGTGCCACAGTGGGATCTAGCTCAAGATTTGAAGTTTCGATTGCTGTTAAGGAGCTCTCCCTAAAAACGGCTCTGCTCCTTGCCCTTGCTTCAGCTAAGCGCATTGGGGACTTACACGCGTTCTCATGGACGGTGATATTATCTGTTTCGGACCCGGAGACTGCAGTGTTACTCTCCGGCCGAGACGGGGCTACGTGCCTAAGTCTCTCTCTACACCCTTTAAAGCACAGGTCGTTTCTCTGCCCGCTTTATCTGCTGAGCCGTCATCCTCGCGTGACGCTGACGCTCAGAGCGCCGTTTGCCCTTCAGGGCTTTGCGGATGTATGTGAATTGCGTGGCCGCCTTCCTTCAGTTGGACCAGCTTTTCGTGTGCTTTGGTGGATGTACTAAGGGAAAGACGTAAACTGTCTCAAATCAGAGACTTTCTCACTGGATTGTGGACGCTGTCGCGCTGGCTTATGCGTGCCAGGGGAAGGATTGTCCTCGTAACATCAGAGCTCATTCGACGAGGGCTGTTGCCTCTCCGTGGGCCTGGTATAGAGGTATGTCTATTCAGGATATATGCTTTGCTGCAGGTTGGTCTTCTTTGAACACCTTCGCCAGATTTTACACGCTGAATGTACTGTCTGTGGCGTCTCAAGTTCTTCGGTGAGTTATTTTCCTTTCTCATGTATTGAGAACTGTTCTAGTGTTTGACACAGTTGTTACCGCTTTGCTGTTGGCTCTCTGTATACTTTGTTTCTCACTTGCGTTGGCACCTGCTGCTAGTGTTAACACAGTTGTTACCGCTACCGCTGTTGACGCTGTGTTTTACTCCATGCGTTGAGTGCTTATTGTGTTGTGTCTGCCCTGGTTTCAGAGCAGCCTTCACTTTCATTGTGTTGAATATGCTAAGTTTGATGGTGTCGGAGCTGATGTTTCATTGGTCGAGTTCCGCCTATCTGATGCGAGCACTCCTAGCGGCGTGGCTATTGGCTGACTGTCTGTCTTTTCTTTGGCTGGTGTAGCTTGGCCCCGTTTTCTCCGGGCTTATCTTCACACACCTTCTGATTGGTCGGCTGAAGCGGTGTGTTGTGATTGGTCAAGCACTTTAAGTGTGTTTGGGAAATGTCACAAAGATATTAAAAAATGTATTTACCCACATGTAAAGATTGTTGCATTGGTTGGTTGGCATGCACTAGTAAAGCTTTACTCAAATCTTTCGAAAAACCGTAATAATGTCAAAATATAATAATCCAATATGTAAAGCTGATTTGAAATGATGTATAGATATCAGAGTATCTTTCATGGGTTATCCGACGTCCACTGTAAGGGGTATACAGTTAAAGACCCAGAACCAGATATGAAGAATAAAGACCCGGAGTCAGAATTATAAAAAATTCAAGAAGAGGTTTACTGAAGATAGTTTGCAGTTTCATCAGCAGAAGTCAGCTTCAAGACTCACACAGGAGTTCGTAGGCCGCCTCCTTACAGTTACAAAGATCACAGCAGTTATACCATTTTCGAGGTCTAATGTACGTCATTGCTTACAGGTTGAATGATTCTCATTGGCTAAGAAATAGATAAACACAGTAATTTCCACACATACAGATAGACGGAAGCATGTCTCCATCGATTATACAGCTAACACATTCGGACCCTGAAGTTACGCACGTTGTGACCTTCCAGGTCACAGATTTGGGTTGCGGGGTGCCAGCATGTCTCGAACAACAATTCACTCAATCTCCAATAATGCCAGTGGTTCCTTAACCTGTAACCAAGGAAATTAACACACACACACCGGCACACAGTTACAATGAACAATTACATTGCTTTACAACCATAGAACAAAAAGAGTTAAATAAACTTATCACTTCATCTAAAACAACAACGTGTTTATTAGATCCTATACCAACTGAACTACTGAAAGAAGTGTTACCTATAGTGGAAGAGCCTCTTCTCAATATTATTAACTCATCTTTATCTTTAGGTCATGTTCCAAGAACGTTCAAGCTGGCTGTTATAAAACCTCTTATTAAGAAACCACATTTAGATCCAAATAACCTAGCAAATTACAGACCCATTTCGAATCTTCCATTTATGTCAAAAATATTAGAAAAAGTTGTGTCCAGTCAACTCGGCTCTTTCTTGCAAGAAAACGACATCTATGAAAAGTTTCAGTCTGGATTCAGGCCACATCATAGCACTGAAACTGCGCTTGTTAGAATCACAAATGATTTACTTTTAGCTTCGGACCAAGGCTGTATCTCAGTACTAGTTTTACTTGATCTTAGTGCTGCGTTCGACACTATAGATCACACAATACTCTTAGATCGACTACAAAATTACACTGGTGTTCAAGTACAAGCATTAAGCTGGTTCAGGTCATACTTATCTGACCGCTACCATTTCGTCTACTTAAATGGAGAAAAATCGATCATAACTTCGGCAAACTATGGAGTGCCGCAGGGATCTGTGTTAGGCCCTTTATTATTCTCAATATATATGCTGCCACTTGGTAATATTCTAAGGAAACATGGAATTAGTTTCCATTGTTATGCTGATGACACTCAAATATATATTTCATCACGGCCAGATGAATACGTTAAATTATCCAAATTGACAGATTGTGTTAAAGATATAAAAGATTGGATGACGCGTAATTTTCTTTTATTAAATCCAGACAAGACAGAGGTAATACTTATCGGTTGTAAAAACCGTCCACAAAACCTTTCACAGCACGACTTTAACATAGTAGGATGCCCTGTTACTTTATCCGCTACAGTAAAAGACCTGGGTGTTACATTAGACTGCAACTTGTCTTTTGAAAAGCATATTTCATATGTTACAAAAACAGCCTTTTTCCACCTTAGAAACATTGCTAAGCTACGTAATATGCTATCAGTCTCTGATGCAGAAAAGTTAGTTCATGCATTCATGACCTCGAGACTAGATTACTGTAATGCTTTATTAGCTGGTTGTCCTGCATCGTCAATAAACAAGCTACAGTTAGTCCAAAATGCAGCCGCTAGAGTTCTTACTAGATCAAGAAAATATGATCATATAACACCGATTTTATCATCACTTCATTGGTTACCTATAAAGTTCCGTATTAATTACAAGGTATTGCTTTTGACTTATAAAGCTCTAAATGGTTTAGCTCCAGTCTATTTAACGGATCTTCTATCGCCCTACAATCCATCGCGCTCTTTAAGATCACTAAATTCGAGGCTTCTGGTCATTCCTAGGATATCCAGATCCACCAAAGGAGGCAGAGCATTTTCACATTTAGCTCCGAAGCTCTGGAATAGCCTTCCTGATATTGTTCGTTGCTCAGACTCGCTCTCACAGTTTAAAACTAGACTGAAGACGCATCTATTTAGCCAGGCATTCATATACATTTTTTATCTTACAGTTACTGTAAATTCGGCCTCTAGTTCATAAACGCCAGAGGAGAACTGGCCCCCGACTGAGCCTGGGTTCTCCCAAGGTTTTTTTTTCTCCATTGGGTCATCTGATGGTGTGTTAGGACACCTTTAGGTCACTGGAGTTTTTCGGTTCCTTGCCACTGTTGCCTTTGGCTTGCTCAGTTGGGGATATTCAAATTAATTAACCAATCATACCATTGATCAGCTCTACCAAACTTGGATGTCTTTTTTTTCCCAGTAATAAACAAACATTGTTAAGTTGTTTTGATTGATACTGTGAAGCAGCTTTGATACAATCTGTATTGTGAAAAGCGCTATATAAATATATTTGACTTGACTTGACTTGACACAGCTTTTCCAAGGTTGGATTTGGCCAGGCTTTAACTATAAACAGGAGAGTCCACTAAAAACATCAAGATAATGCGTTCTTTCTCTCAACTTTAGTCTAACTGGAAAGTAAGGCTTTAACAAAGAAATGATCCCTTAAACTATTGGCTTCAATGACCCCTATATGTTTTAACGCGTTGAAGACCTTTCTCAAACACAAAACAAGTCCCTGTTTCATTTCTGGAAGCCGGGCAAAATGAACAAGCACTGTTACTGCATTCAGATATCAAATACAGACATTAAAGAATACATGAAAAGGACATTTCAGTAATCACACTGGTAACTTCTATAACAAAGTAAAATCTCGCAAGTCTAGAGAAGTCATTCAACTCATTTAATATTTAGAAGGAAAAATATTGATTAATACCTTGATTATAATTACTCATCATTACATATACATTGAAGCAGCAGTGGATTCCAATCCACCCCCTTCACCACATTTCTCAATTACTGTTGTTTGTTTGTTGTGAGACAATCATGTATTACTTCATTAATCTAAGATGAGGAGTTGTGCTAAACCACAGTGTTTCGCCCGTGTGGTTCAAACTGATTCTTCCAGGTGCTGCACTGGGTCTGATGTGGATGTGTTTGATTTGTGACACAGATGCTGGATCCACAGCCGGAGGAGAAGGAGGCCGAGCCGAAGCAGAAGCACCAGTGTTTCTACTGCAGTCAGACTCTGCTGACGGCCAACGCTCTCAGGAGACACTGCAGACAGGAGCACGGGAAGGAGCGCTGCCATGTGTGTCGAGTCTGCAGCAAAGCCTTCAAACGGGCCACACACCTCAAGGTATCACACACACACTCACACACACACACTCTTACAGTGCTCCACACACACCTCAAGGTATCACACACACACTCACACAAACACACACTCTCACAGTGCTCCACACACACCTCAAGGTATCTCAAATACACTCTTACAGTGCTCCACACACACTTCAAGGTATTGTCTGCACACACTCTCTTACAGTGCTCCACAGTCCACACACACCTCAAGGTATCACACACACTCACACACACACACGTCAGTGGGTGTACTGTTGGTCCAGTACATACTGAATTTCATTTCGACTTTCCGAAGGTCCTTCCTCCCAAGTTTCCTTAAGAACATCTAAAACCCTCGGGCTGACGTCCAAAAAGAAGCTCGAAGGGGGGAAACCCTGTGGAGGATTACGGGAGCTCGCACACAGCGAACAAGAGGGGTTCCAACCATTTATCCCAATTTTTTTCTTTGTGAACGAACTTACAAATCATGGTTTTTAAAGTGTGATTAATCATTCCACCAGACCGTCTGTTTGTGGGGGATAGACGCTGGTGCGAATCGATCTAACCCTCTGAGGACCAAGGGGTTTTTGGGGCCCTTGGGATGTTTTGACATGCACTGACATTTGTGCTTTTTTCAGTTATTTATAAACATGTTAATGGCAAAGGTGTAAATTCACTCTATATAGCACAAACGAACTACCATAATATGTAAGCAACGTGTATGTACATGTTTGTATTTTTGAGAGAATATTATTTATGCGTGGTTATTGAAAAAACTAAAAATAAAAGTTTCTGAAATAAGGCCACAAAACACATATTGATTATTTCTTCACAAGACTTTTGAAACTTGTATCACATAGTCTAGAATATTTGCTCCAAAACTATGTGAGAAACATCCTGACTACTCATTCAGATAAGTCAATAAAGTCTTTTAGAATGTGTATGACGTGTTTTGTTTGAGAAAGCTTAATGCGAGGAGGCTTGATCTCTCATTAGTATGTATCCATTTCACACCTGAGAAAGACAAAGACCCTCCCATAATGGCCCTATTAGGTGCTATCAGGCCATATCATTATGAAGAGCCTTGCACAAAGAATGAGGAGATTTAAAAAAGAATGGCTTTTAGATTGTTTGGATTTATTTACAACACACACACACACACACACACACACTGCTTAGAATAAGTGAACACACCCCAGTGCATCTGGCCACCAAGTCTTGCGGCAGGTCTTTTGCAGTCACTCGAGCATTTCTCTTAACCTGCCTTCTCAGAAATCTGGTTGTATCTGTTAGTAGTATCCTTTTTCTGCCCCGTCCAGGTGTAACCACTGTTGCTTTAACTTTGAACTTGCAAACTATGCTTCCAACAGTGTCTCTATGAGCATTAAGTGCCTTCACTATATTTTTGTATCCTGTTCCTTGTTTGTGAAGGTCGGTGATATCTTCTCTTAACTTTTTGGACCATTCTTTTGACTTAACAAACCTTGCCAGTTCATATATTTCATGTGTTCTAGCTCAAGCACACCTGGTGCAACTAATGAAGCCCTTGATTAGTGAGGCAACACCTGTTTTGCAGATTTGTGCTGTTGTGAAGGTTTCTATTCAGGGGGTTGAATACTTTTGAGACTGCAGAAGTCATTAAAAGTTGAATTTTCAGTTGAATTTGGGGAAACCACTTAAACATTTGGTGTGTTGAGTTATTTCAATTACTTTTGTATGATTTGTTCATTTGTCCACATAGTGTATATCCAAATGCATAACTTTGCACCGTATGCATCTCTTGGCTGTTATGGTCACAACATGATTTTCAAGTCATGTTATTTTTCTTTCTCTCACCAGATGGCAGCAATCTGCCCCAATACATGACACATTATTTCAAATGCAGAAAAGTGGCATAAACCAACAAACAGAAATAAAAAAATTCACAGATATTACTTTTTCAAATTCAACAGTCAAAAAACATGTTTTACATATAAATTATATTTAATTCTACTCAATTATATAGCAATCATAGCAGCACAATGGGTGAATAAACAAATAATGGCTGCTAAACAATCACTTTTCCCATGTAAAAATATTAATGTTCACACTTAAAAATGTCCTCTATTAAAAACTCTTATTTTACAGCACATATTGACACTCCATGACCAAATGTTCCTCTAAATCCTCAATTCATGTCATATTCCCTTTATAAGAACAGTACATTACTGTTTCCCATTAGTTTTTTACAAACAGACTAAATTTTGCTCTGTTAATCGACAGTATGTCACAGGTAATTATAAGTCTGCTATAGATGGGATTATAAGTGTCATTCTGATCCTCTGGGTCTTCGTTGCTGTAATGAGCTGTTAAATGTCTCTTTCAGGAGCACGAGTATGTCCATAAGAAGGGACCCAAAGTCAGCGCTCAGAAACCCAAAGTCTTCAAATGCGCCAACTGTGACAAAGCCTTCGCCAAACCCAGTCAGTTAGAGAGACACAACCGCACACACACAGGTAACGGAGAGCACACACACACTCTCGGTTCACTGCTGTCCTTCTCCTGCAGGGCTGTCATGTGATCACAGTTTTAATGGATTAATTAACCCTCTATGGTATATGCATTATGTTCTAACCATGAAATATTTTTTCAAATCAGTTTTTATTACATGAAATAGCTTCAATCATACAAATGCAAAAAGATTTTTTGAAAAAAAAGGGAATTGTTAGGGAAATGTTGCTATGCGGCAACACTACCACAATGGAAAAAGTTTAAAAACTTTTAAATACGTTTTTCTATATAATTATGATTTTCTTTTTTTACTTAATTGCACATTTCCTTTAGAAATTGATAGATTTACATACTTGGAACTAATGCAAACCAAAAATAAATAGATCCCTATCATTTAATTCCTATCATTCGGCTCACTCATCACATGGAGGCGCTAGCTCTGCACTATTGGCCTTTCTGTCAAATATTGCTATATTCGTTTTCTGAAAAGAAGAAATCAATTCTTTATGTATACATAAATTCAACTATACTACAATAAACACTAAACACTTTAAATAAATAAATAACTGCAATCATATTGTTGATGCCACTACTTCTAAAAAAATCCCAATGGGGAAATACATTACTGCAATTCCACTGTGGTGCAGCGTTGCCATTTGGAAACATTGATATTTTCTTAATTTAGAGTAAAGCTATGTTAGACACAGTTGATTTGTGAATATAAATATCAAATTTATTTATCAAAGATGCTGCAAAAAAAAATCCCCCTTGAGAAAAGATGTTTAGAAATGAGGTTATTAGAGCAGTTTCTGGAGCACCTCAACAGCTGTTCAACATGTGGAGGGAGAGAGTGTTCTGGACGGACTTTCCAATGTCATGTGATTTAAAAACAGCACATCATTGGCTACTTTAAGGCCTGCCCTTTTAATTCCTTTAGTACAATATATTGTGTTTTTTTCTGAATAACAAGGAAATGAGTAGAAATGAATTACCATAAGTACCATAGTCATAGACTTGAGCATGTTTGCAGTTGTGTGAGATGTTGAGTACAGTCAGCTTTCTGTGGAGGTTCACTGGCCCGTTCTCTTGGTTTCAGGTGAGCGGCCCTTCAAGTGTCCTCTGTGTGATAAAGCCTTCAACCAGAAGAGCGCACTGCAGGTGCACCGGGTCAAGCACACGGGAGAGAAGCCCTACCGGTGTGAGGTCTGCACCATCAGCTTCACCCAGAAGAGCAACATGAAGCTGCACATGAAGAGGTCTCACGGCTATCTGCCGTCCTGCAGAAAACTCTCCGGTACGTGTGGAGCAGATCAGCACATCACCAGATCAGCAGATTATCAGATCACCAGATCATCAGATCACCAGATTATCAGATTATAAAGTAATCAGATCATCAGATCACCAGATTATCAGATCACCAGATTATCAGATCACCAGATTATCAGATCATCAGATTATAAAATCATCAGATCACCAGATTATCAGATCATCAGATCATCAGATTATAAAATCATCAGATCACCAGATTGTCAGATCACCAGATTATCAGATCACCTGATTATCACATCACCAGATTATCAGATCACCTGATCACTAGATTATCAGATCACCAGATTATCAGATTATAATATCATCAGATCACCAGATTATAATATCATCAGATCACCAGATTATCAGATTATAATATCACCAGATTATCAGATTATAAAATCATCAGATTATCAGATCACCAGATTGTCAGATGATCAGATCACCAGATTGTTAGATTATCAGATCACCAGATTATCAGATCAACAGATTGTCAGATTATCAGATCACCTGATCACTAGATTATCAATTCACCAAATTATCAGATCATCAGATTATAATATCATCAGATTATAATATCATCAGATCACCAGATTATAATATCATCAGATCATCAGATTATAATATCATCAGATCATCAGATTATAAAATCATCAGATCACCAGATTATCAGATCATCAGATTATCAGATCATCAGGTTATCAGATCATCAGATCATCAGATTATCAGATCAGCAGATTATAATATCATCAGATCACCAGATCAGTAGATTATAAAATCAGCAGATCAGAGGTTCTTAAAGAGACAGTTCACCCAAAGATGAAGAATCTCTCATCATTTACTCATGATGCTGTTATTGCTGTTATTTGCAGTTATGATATTTAGAAGAATGTTGGTAATCAAACATTAACAGTAGCCATTGACTGAAAAGATACTGTGGAAGTTGATGACTCCCGTCAACTGTGTGATTAAATCATGAATAAATCATGACAATTTCCATTTTTGGCTGAACTGTCCCTTTCAGATCATGAGGAACTGGTAGTTTGTGTACATATACAGTATATTTGGTGAATGAGAAGAGTAACTCAATTGACCCTTATTTTTCAATTTGTCAAATGACAAAGCAGGTTGAATTATATTTTTCAAATTGGGTAGATTTGCTGATGCTGACTTTAGGCTCTTTCTGCCGCATGTCGGAGACACACACATGAAACAGGGTCAAACTTCGTAAATGTTTTGCCTCTGGTGTAGAGTCCGGTGTAGAGTCCCTGTTCGAAGAGTAGAACCTGACGAATGTGCGGTATAGGACACACAATCGAAACTGCGGCTTGCTTGTCATTACTTTATATATATATATAGACAGACAGAACAACACCAAATAGACGGAGACAGTTTCACACAGAGCGCTTACTGAAGACGTTAGCAAGCTAGCGCTGCTGTGTTTGGGCAGCTTATAGTGTCCTGGTCCGTCCCCCGCTTCTGACGCTCCGCCACACCACTGGACTGATCTCACATGTGCTTCATGACATCATCACGCGGAGCGTTCCCTCGGCGTCAGCCCACGCAGCGCAAGTTCCCTTGAGAGGGATCTTACCGTATGAATGTGAATACACAGTTAAATGTGATTGCAGTTATTGCTGCTGAGGGACATTTTCACAGCAAAGACCACTAATATTACATATTATTATATACACTAATATTACTTATTATTATATACACTAATATTACTTATTATTATATACACTAATATTACTTATTATTATATACACTAATATTACTTATTATTATATACACTAATATTACATATTATTATATACACTAATATTACATATTATTTATTATATACACTAATATTACTTATTATTATATACACTAATATTACTTATTATTAAATACACTAATATTATACATTATTATATACACTAATATTACATATTATTATATACACTAATATTACATATTATTATATACACTAATATTACTTATTATTATATATACTAATATTACTTATTATTATATACACTAATATTACTTATTATTATATACACTAATATTACTTATTATTATATACACTAATATTACATATTATTATATACACTAATATTACATATTATTTATTATATACACTAATATTACTTATTATTATATACACTAATATTACTTATTATTATATACACTAATATTACATATTATTATATACACTAATATTACATATTATTTATTATATACACTAATATTACTTATTATTATATACACTAATATTACTTATTATTATATACACTAATATTACATATTATTATATACACTAATATTACATATTATTATATACACTAATATTACTTATTATTATATATACTAATATTACTTATTATTATATACACTAATATTACTTATTATATACACTAATATTACTTATTATTATATACACTAATATTACATATTATTATATACACTAATATTACATATTATTATATACACTAATATTACATATTATTTATTATATACACTAATATTACTTATTATTATATACACTAATATTACATATTATTATATACACTAATATTACATATTATTTATTATATACACTAATATTACTTATTATTATATACACTAATATTACATATTATTATATACACTAATATTACATATTATTATATACACTAATATTACATATTATTATATACACTAATATTACATATTATTTATTATATACACTAATATTACTTATTATTATATACACTAATATTACTTATTAGTGTATATAATAATATGTAATATTAGTGTATATAATAATGTGTAATATTAGTGTATTTAATAATAAGTAATATTAGTGTATATAATAATATGTAATATTAGTGTATATAATAATGTGTAATATTAGTGTATTTAATAATATTACTTATTATTATTCTTAAAATGTTGGCAGTTAAAATTATAGACAAAACCAATAAATGCAAATGCTGTTTGCACACTGAAAATAGTTGTCTCCACCTATTGATACTTATGATATGATTATATTTATTAAAATCAAAAATGGATGCTGCTTTATTGGGAAACACCTTATTTCCACTATTAAACACCCGACAATCTTTTCTTCATTTGTAATTAAAGTAAACTTCTCTCTGAGCTGATAATCGATGGGAAAAGGGAGAAGAATGAGTTTGTATTCACACTCTCACTCGTCTCTCTCTCCACACACTGATCCTGTTATCCTGTAGTTCTGTCTGTCAATCACACACTGGGGGCGGAGCTAGTGTAAACCACCTGACAACACGCTGGCTGGTTTGCACTTGGTGTGAATGCTCAGAAATGTAAGCATGAATAATATGAACAGCAGTGGAGTGGTTGTGTGAACTCTTGTCTCGTCCCTGACAGTGAAGCCACAGGAAGTGGAAGTGGTGTTGGAACACGACTCCGAGTCAGACTCGCAGCCGGCGGCGTCTCAGCAGGGCAAACACACGGAGACGGGTCTGGATCTGGAGGACGGTGTGCAAGAGTCTTCAGAGGGCTGGCAGTGCCCCATCCCCACAGTCTTCCCATGAGCCTCTGCTTCCCCTGACATCAGCAGTGCCGATCACTGGCCAACCAGTGGGACTTACAGTGATACAAATCATGCGTTCGTGTGAATGTACATGATGTTATACACTCCATGCTGCGTTCGACAACTTTCAGAGACGAAGACTGAGCTCACTGAACTGGTTGCAAGTTTAATTTTGTACAGTTTTTTTAATTATTGTTTTACGTTAGGGCCATATTTGTCACGACTAAAGTAAAGATTGTAATTGTGTATTTGAAAGGATCTAGTTTCAAGTTTTCATTTGTATCCTCATCTGTGGTAAAACTAAAGCAGTACGTTCTAGATACTAAAGTCCCACAATCCCTGATACATCACATAATTCAGTTTAATGGGATCCAATTTTGGCAAACGTTTTTTTTGTAATATGCACAAATATTTAAGAATAAATTTAGGTTTTTTTTTTTCAAATGTTTATCAGTTTCTATTTTTCTTTTTCTGCAACTTTGTTCTAATCTGTTTTTATGGGTTTTATTTGTGGAGTAAGTGTGACAGCATTAGTTTGACTAAACTATAATGAATTCGTAAAACACTGAATACACACACAAAATCTTACATATTAAAATCCACAGTATATGATCCAAATATATGAGAATTTCCCACGTGACTGAAGATCACTATAACTCCTGCATTATCTGACACAGAAACCGGCCAATGACTAATACCAGTGTGTAGTGCAATATATCTAGCGCACTATTCTAACATACAGTACGTTGGTATTTGTTGTTGATTTTGTTGTGAAGCCGGCGTAACATTAACACAAAAGTGAAGGCTTTATAATGTGCTGCAGCTGTTTGTGTTTTACTGAGATCCTGAAGCGTGTGTGTGTGTGTGTGTGTGTGTGTGTGTGGTGGGTCTGAGGCTGCTACACTCTGCGCAGAGCATGACCTCACTATTACCAACACATTGCTTCAGCAGAAAACCAAATGTAAAACATCTTGGATGCGTCCACGACCTAAACACTGGCACCTGATTGATTATGTCTTAGCAAGACGTGCTGACATTAGCGATGTTCTGTTGACCCGGGCCTGAAGGGATGAGGTCATGAGTGCGAGGCCGTCCTGCGTTCTGCGTTCTGCGTTCCATCAGAAATGGGCATCCATAGCCTCAATGCTACACGAAACTGCAGTCGACTCTATAGGCTATAAAACCAGAAAACATCAGGACTGGTTTGATGAGAACGCTGATGCCATCATGTCCATGCTGGAAACTAAGCGCAAGCAATGGCAAACACACGCAAGGAGGTACAGACAACTTTACTGGAACAACTGGTCCTGGAAAAACCCTGCTGTGTAGGCTGGTGGAAAACCGAACCGAGCATTCGTTGCCAGAGTCACAGTGTGGTTCCAGAAAGAGTGGGAGTGCTGTGGACATAGTTTTCACAGTGAGACGGCTTCAAGAAAAATGCTGTGAACCTCTTCATCTCTCCAAAGCATTCAACACTGTGAATCGAGAGCCGCTCTGGGACATCTTAACTAAATCTGGCTGTCCAAAAAAGTGTTGTAACACCCTGTCTCAGTTGCATGAAGGGATGGCAGCTTGTGTGGCACAGCCGGACAGAGCCTCTTAGAGTCCGCACTGGGGAGGACAAGGACGTGTGCTGGCACCTGTACCCTTGAACATCTACCTCCTATGTCACAGTAATAAGCTTGAAAGCAGTAATGGGATCACTGTGGACTTCAGGTTGGGTGGAAACCTCTGTAACATTCGAAGGTTCCAGGCCTCCACCAGGATCTCAGCGATGCGGGCTCTTGAGTTCTGCGGGTCCACACACCCCAGAACACCTGCAAGCTATCCTTGCTGCGGCTGTGAAGGCCTATTGCAGATCCGGCTCGTCAGTCAATACCACCAAAACTGCAGTGATATGCCAACGGAGGCTCAGCCCTCCGCCTACTATGCCTGTTTTTACCATAGAACAACCACTTACAATAGTGCCATCCTTTCAGTATCTAGGCAGCATTGTATCAGAGGACTGCGATCTCGATTACGAAATAAACAATCGGAGAAGGCAAGCCTCTGGCAAACTTCGACGCAAGGTCTTTCAAAATAAGCACCTTCAATTGTGCACTAAAGTTACCATCTGTAAAGCTGTGTGTGTGTGTGTCATCGTTAATACGTCTGCAGTTATAGAGTAATGTTAGGAAAAGAAGGTGATTATGAATATACAACCCTTTAGAAATAAGCAGTTCTGACAGTTACTGTATGAGCAGAAAAACATGAAACCTTGAACAAGTTTTTACGTGACTTGATTTTAATATAAAGCATGTTAAATTAAAATAACATACACATTGTATCACGTGTGAGATACATAATGGTGTTCCATATGACTTAAACCTGGAAACTGTTTTTGTATCTTTGTTTTTGTATCTGCCGAACAGAAAATGAAGGCTCAAACTATAACAAGCAAAGGCCACATAAATCAGTCATCGAGTTAAACATTGAACAAGCCCGTTTGTGTTGGGAAGTCCTGTGTTGTGGATCTCAGCACATGCACAACGTGTTTAATGGATTACGGGACGCAGACCGCATCACTCTTCGTTCATGGACACATGAAGAGTGTAGAAAATAGATCTGAGGTCTAACACATACATTTACAGACGAGGTAAGAGTAACACGACAGAGACGAGACGAAAGCATTTCAACAAGACCAACATCATCTAACTCTCAAAGATTATACACAACTACATCAATACAAGACTGAACAGGAGTAATTCAGATTGTAACATATCAATGCAGAAGCCTCTTCAAGTCATTGTTACTGGATTAGAAAAATAAAGAGATGTAATCTATCCTTTCCTCTGTTTAACGTCGAGGTGATGGTTTCAGCGCTTGGCAGAAGTGGACTGGCTTCCTCCCTGGAATAGAGAATCAGCATGAGAACGGCCCAGCGATGTCATACTGGCGTTAGTGGTGAGGAGTGATGAGGAGTGCGGTATGAGGAGTGCAGTATGAGGAGTGGTGAGGAGTGCGGTGTGAGGAGTGATGAGTGCGGTGTGAGCAGTGGTGAGGAGTGCGGTGTGAGGAGTGATGATGAGTGC
This sequence comes from Tiaroga cobitis, assembly GCA_030578255.1. Classification (NCBI taxonomy): domain Eukaryota; kingdom Metazoa; phylum Chordata; class Actinopteri; order Cypriniformes; family Leuciscidae; genus Tiaroga; species Tiaroga cobitis. The sequence goes on from CM060606.1 coordinate 3,572,233, forward strand.
GGTGTGAGGAGTGGTGAGGAGTGCGGTGTGAGGAGTGATGATGAGTGCGGTGTGAGGAGTGATGATGAGTGCGGTGTGAGGAGTGATGAGGAGTGCGGTGTGAGGAGTGATGATGAGTGCGGTGTGAGGAGTGATGATGAGTGCGGTGTGAGGAGTGATGATGAGTGCGGTGTGAGGAGTGATGATGAGTGCGGTGTGAGGAGTGATGATGAGTGCGGTGTGAGGAGTGATGATGAGTGCGGTGTGAGGAGTGATGAGGAGTGCGGTGTGAGGAGTGATGATGAGTGCGGTGTGAGGAGTGATGATGAGTGCGGTGTGAGGAGTGATGAGGAGTGCAGTATGAGGAGTGATTAGTGCGGTGTGAGGAGTGATGAGGAGTGCGGTGTGAGGAGTGATGAGGAGTGTGGTGTGAAGAGTGATGAGGAGTGTGGTGTGAGGAGTGATGAGGAGTGATGAGGAGTGTGGTGTGAGGAGTGATGAGGAGTGTGGTGTGAAGAGTGATGAGGAGTGTGGTGTGAGGAGTGATGAGGAGTGATGAGGAGTGTGGTGTGAGGAGTGATGAGGAGTGTGGTGTGAGGAGTGATGAGGAGTGTGGTGTGAGGAGTGATGAGTGTGGTGTGAGGAGTGATGAGGAGTGTGGTGTGAGGAGTGATGAGGAGTGTGGTGTGAAGAGTGATGAGGAGTGATGAGGAGTGTGGTGTGAGGAGTGATGAGGAGTGTGGTGTGAGGAGTGATGAGGAGTGTGGTGTGAGGAGTGATGAGTGTGGTGTGAGGAGTGATGAGGAGTGTGGTGTGAGGAGTGATGAGGAGTGTGGTGTGAGGAGTGATGATGAGTGCGGTGTGAGGAGTGATGATGAGTGCGGTGTGAGGAGTGATGAGGAGTGATGAGGAGTGTGGTGTGAGGAGTGATGAGGAGTGTGGTGTGAGGAGTGATGAGGAGTGTGGTGTGAGGAGTGATGAGGAGTGATGAGGAGTGTGGTGTGAGGAGTGATGAGGAGTGTGGTGTGAGGAGTGATGAGGAGTGTGGTGTGAGGAGTGATGAGTGTGGTGTGAGGAGTGATGAGGAGTGTGGTGTGAGGAGTGATGAGGAGTGTGGTGTGAAGAGTGATGAGGAGTGATGAGGAGTGTGGTGTGAGGAGTGATGAGGAGTGTGGTGTGAGGAGTGATGAGGAGTGTGGTGTGAGGAGTGATGAGTGTGGTGTGAGGAGTGATGAGGAGTGTGGTGTGAGGAGTGATGATGAGTGCGGTGTGAGGAGTGATGATGAGTGCGGTATGAGGAGTGATGATGAGTGCGGTGTGAGGAGTGATTAGTGCAGTGTGAGGAGTGATGAGGAGTGCGGTGTGAGGAGTGATGAGGAGTGTGGTGTGAAGAGTGATGAGGAGTGTGGTGTGAGGAGTGATGAGGAGTGATGAGGAGTGTGGTGTGAGGAGTGATGAGGAGTGTGGTGTGAGGAGTGATGAGGAGTGTGGTGTGAGGAGTGATGAGGAGTGTGGTGTGAGGAGTGATGAGGAGTGTGGTGTGAGGAGTGATGAGGAGTGCGGTGTGAGGAGTGATGAGGAGTGCAGTGTGAGGAGTGATTAGTGCGGTGTGAGGAGTGATGAGGAGTGCGGTGTGAGGAGTGATGAGGAGTGTGGTGTGAAGAGTGATGAGGAGTGTGGTGTGAGGAGTGATGAGGAGTGATGAGGAGTGTGGTGTGAGGAGTGATGAGGAGTGTGGTGTGAAGAGTGATGAGGAGTGCGGTGTGAGGAGTGATGAGGAGTGCGGTGTGAGGAGTGATGAGGAGTGCGGTGTGAGGAGTGATGAGGAGTGTGGTGTGAGGAGTGATGAGGAGTGCGGTGTGAGGAGTGATGAGGAGTGTAGTGTGAAGAGTGATGAGGAGTGTGGTGTGAGGAGTGATGAGGAGTGTGGTGTGAGGAGTGTGGTGTGAGGAGTGATGAGGAGTGTGGTGTGAAGAGTGATGAGGAGTGCGGTGTGAGGAGTGCGGTGTGAGGAGTGATGAGGAGTGCGGTGTGAGGAGTGATGAGGAGTGTGGTGTGAGGAGTGATGAGGAGTGTGGTGTGAGGAGTGATGAGGAGTGCGGTGTGAGGAGTGATGAGGAGTGTGGTGTGAGGAGTGATGAGGAGTGTGGTGTGAAGAGTGATGAGGAGTGTGGTGTGAGGAGTGATGAGGAGTGTGGTGTGAGGAGTGATGAGGAGTGCGGTGTGAAGAGTGATGATGAGTGCGGTGTGAGGAGTGAGGAGTGTGGTGTGAGGAGTGATGAGGAGTGTGGTGTGAGGAGTGATGAGGAGTGTGGTGTGAAGAGTGATGATGAGTGCGGTGTGAGGAGTGATGAGGAGTGCGGTGTGAGGAGTGATGAGGAGTGCGGTGTGAGGAGTGATGAGGAGTGCGGTGTGAGGAGTGATGAGGAGTGTGGTGTGAGGAGTGATGAGGAGTGTGGTGTGAGGAGTGCGGTGTGAGGAGTGATGAGGAGTGTGGTGTGAGGAGTGATGAGGAGTGCGGTGTGAGGAGTGATGAGGAGTGTGGTGTGAGGAGTGATGAGGAGTGCGGTGTGATGAGGAGTGTGGTGTGAGGAGTGATGAGGAGTGTGGTGTGAGGAGTGATGAGGAGTGCGGTGTGAAGAGTGATGATGAGTGCGGTGTGAGGAGTGAGGAGTGTGGTGTGAGGAGTGATGAGGAGTGTGGTGTGAGGAGTGATGATGAGTGCGGTGTGAAGAGTGGTGAGGAGTGCAGTATGAGGAGTGGTGAGGAGTGGTGAGGAGTGGTGAGGAGTGGTGAGGAGTGCGGTGTGAGGAGTGGTGAGGAGTGCGGTGTGAAGAGTGGTGAGGAGTGCAGTATGAGGAGTGGTGAGGAGTGCGGTGTGAGGAGTGGTGAGGAGTGCGGTGTGAGGAGTGATGAGGAGTGCAGTATGAGGAGTGGTGAGGTGTGAGGAGTGATGAGGAGTGTGGTGTGAGGAGTGGTGAGGAGTGCGGTGTGAGGAGTGATGAGGAGTGCAGTATGAGGAGTGGTGAGGTGTGAGGAGTGGTGAGGAGTGGTGAGGAGTGAGGAGTGATGAGGAGTGCAGTATGAGGAGTGGTGAGGAGTGCGGTGTGAGGAGTGATGATGAGTGCGGTGTGAGGAGTGATGATGAGTGCGGTGTGAAGAGTGGTGAGGAGTGCAGTATGAGGAGTGGTGAGGTGTGAGGAGTGGTGAGGAGTGCGGTGTGAGGAGTGATGAGTGATGAGGAGTGCAGTATGAGGAGTGGTGAGGAGTGCGGTGTGAGGAGTGATGAGGAGTGCAGTATGAGGTGTGAGGAGTGGTGAGGAGTGCGGTGTGAGGAGTGATGAGGAGTGCAGTATGAGTGGTGAGGTGTGAGGAGTGGTGAGGAGTGCGGTGTGATGAGGAGTGATGAGGAGTGCAGTATGAGTGGTGAGGTGTGAGGAGTGCGGTGTGAGGAGTGATGAGGAGTGCAGTATGAGTGGTGAGGTGTGAGGAGTGGTGAGGAGTGCGGTGTGAGGAGTGAGGAGTGATGAGGAGTGCAGTATGAGGAGTGGTGAGGAGTGCGGTGTGAGGAGTGATGAGGAGTGCAGTATGAGGAGTGGTGAGGTGTGAGGAGTGAGGAGTGATGAGGAGTGCAGTATGAGGAGTGGTGAGGAGGAGTGCGGTGTGAGGAGTGAGGAGTGATGAGGAGTCCAGTATGAGGAGTGGTGAGGAGTGCGGTGTGAGGAGTGAGGAGTGATGAGGAGTGCAGTATGAGGAGTGGTGAGGAGTGCGGTGTGAGGAGTGCGGTGTGAGGAGTGAGGAGTGATGAGGAGTGCAGTATGAGGAGGTGGTGAGGAGTGCGGTGTGAGGAGTGATGAGGAGTGCAGTATGAGTGGTGAGGTGTGAGGAGTGGTGAGGAGTGCGGTGTGAGGAGTGATGAGGAGTGCAGTATGAGTGGTGAGGAGTGAGGAGTGATGAGGAGTGCAGTATGAGGAGTGGTGAGGAGGAGTGCGGTGTGAGGAGTGAGGAGTGATGAGGAGTCCAGTATGAGGAGTGGTGAGGAGTGCGGTGTGAGGAGTGATGAGGAGTGCAGTATGAGGAGGTGGTGAGGAGTGCGGTGTGAGGAGTGATGAGGAGTGCAGTATGAGGAGGTGGTGAGGAGTGCGGTGTGAGGAGTGAGGAGTGATGAGGAGTGCAGTATGAGGAGTGGTGAGGAGTGCGGAGTGAGGAGTGATGAGGAGTGCAGTATGAGGAGGTGGTGAGGAGTGCGGTGTGAGGAGTGAGGAGTGATGAGGAGTGCAGTATGAGGAGTGGTGAGGAGTGCGGTGTGAGGAGTGAGGAGTGATGAGGAGTGCAGTATGAGGAGTGGTGAGGAGTGCGGTGTGAGGAGTGAGGAGAGATGAGGAGTGCAGTATGAGGAGTGGTGAGGAGTGCGGTGTGAGGAGTGCGGTGTGAGGAGTGCGGTGTGAGGAGTGCGGTGTGAGGAGTGATGAGGAGTGCAGTATGAGGAGGTGGTGAGGAGTGCGGTGTGAGGAGTGCGATTTACCCTCTTGAAGATGCGGGTTAAAGAGCCTTGACTCTCTCCACGTCCCTTCTGGCCTTTGCTCTGTGATTTCTGCTCTCTCTGTTAATAAAGCAGACGTGCATCTGTCATATCGAGTCGGGGAATCGGGTTAGTGTTTGAGACAGTTTGAGTCATGGCAAAGAAGAGGTTGATGATCATGAAAAAGGACAGATGAATTCAGAGCTACCGATTACTTATAAAATATTATAAAATATAATATGAAAGGGGCATGTCCTCTAAAGAGGCGAGCGAGGCAGTGCCTCCTCAAACATTGGATGAGAAAATATTACAATAAAACATAAAATAAAATAAAACGCAAATATTACAAAGTGTGGCAGTGAGTGAATGAGGGAAAGCCACATGAGAGGAGGCAATGCCATCACACTATGACCGGATATGATGGGATATTACTGGTTTGTGTGATTAATCCTGCCTCTTGTTTTCGTCCTGGTTCGCAAATCAGTCTAAATGAACAATTGATGGCGTTAAAGGGAAATCTAATTAAACAGTAAGTAAACAGCTTAGCCACAGTTATCACCACTCTGTCACATCAACATCAAACTTAACATGGCCTGAGAACACGATGACTGGGGTTTTAGTGAGTAATCTGATTAAGTTAAAGGTACATCTTTCATGACCAGTTTACCGAGCTTAATGACTGATGATCCGAAAATAAGTTGACTTTTAAAAAGAACAGATGAACACCAGTTCACAAATAATATATATAGTTTAAATGATCACTGCCTTTAGTTATTTAGGAATACATGTAAAAAAAATGCTTAAAAAATTACTTAATGAGATTTATACTTGTTTTTAATAAACAGAAAATTTAAAAATACAAGAGCTGCATTTGGTTTCTTTTTATGTAATGTAAAGTACTGTTATTTAACCAGGAAAATGTGACAAATTACTGGGAAATTAATTTACATTTGATTGATAAAAAGATAGTGAGAGGTTTGCCTCCTCGTGTCAGAACACCACTGGTGTCAGGTATAACCGAGTGAGATGAACGTAATTCAGTTCAAATCTTTCTGTGCCGCATGAAACTGCTGCATGTGACGAATCAAAGGCAGAGCATGACGATTCAGAATATTAGTCACCATAATGTTAACATACATTTCTCATATGGAAATGACTTCAGAAGACGGACACTTACCTTAGATTTTGGGGTAGAGGGAGAAACCTAATCAGGGGAGAAACTACAGTGAGAATCTTTGAAAATATTAGTATTTATTTATTGTTTGTCAGATGCAAGGGACAGTGGAAAGGAGGAGAGATACGAACGATGTTTCTTAGGAAGTGCATGACGGCGCTCTCATCTGGACGGCGACGCGGGGACGCGCTCTTCCTCTGAGGGGACGCAGACAAACCTCCTCGAAAAGAGCCCTGTGACGAAGACAGCACACTTCAACACTTCTACACACTTCTACACACTCCAACAACAATCTTCTACACACTTCTACACACTCCAACAACACACTTCTACACACTCCAACAACACACTTCTACACACTTCTACACACTCCAACAACACACTTCTACACACTTATACACACTTATACACACTCCAACAACACACTTCTACACACTCCAACAACACACTTCTACACACTCCAACAACACACTTCTACACACTTATACACACTTATACACACTCCAACAACACACTTCTACACACTTCTACACACTTATACACACTCCAACAACACACTTCTACACACTCCAACAACACACTTATACACACTCCAACAACACACTTCTACACACTTCTACACACTCCAACAACACACTTCTACACACTCCAACAACACACTTCTACACACTTCAACACACTTCAACACACTCCAACACCACACTTCAACACACTTCTACACACTTCAACACACTTCTACAGACTCAACCACACTTCAGATCAGGGGGAGCCAGACACTGACAACATTCTAATTTAGTTGGTCCAGGGACATTTTTCACACATTTATGGCAGCAATATGATTACATTTTTGTTTCCTATCAGTCAGTCACGTTGTTACGCCAGTGACTGAGGAATTGGGATCGCGCCTGAGAGCCAAAACACCTTTGAGTGGGACAGAACGAGAGAGATCAGCGTCAGGAACCCCTCCCCGTCCCACGGGTCTACAAGGAGGCGTGAGGCACTCACTCATACACACTGACACACACACACTCACTCACTCACCCATCACTCACTCATACACACTGACACACACACTCACTCACTCACCCATCACTCACTCATACACACTGACACACACACTCACTCACTCACCCATCACTCACTCATACACACTGACACACACACTCACTCACTCACCCATCACTCACTCATACACACTGACACACTCACTCACTCACTCACCCATCACTCACTCATACACACTGACACACACACTCACTCACTCACCCATCACTCACTCATACACACTGACACACACACTCACTCACTCACCCATCACTCACTCATACACACTGACACACTCACTCACTCACTCACCCATCACTCACTCATACACACTGACACACACACTCACTCACTCACTCACCCATCACTCACTCATACACACTGACACACACACTCACTCACCCATCACTCACTCATACACACTGACACACACACTCACTCACTCACCCATCACTCACTCATACACACTGACACACTCACTCACTCACTCACCCATCACTCACTCATACACACTGACACACTCACTCACTCACTCACCCATCACTCACTCATACACACTGACACACACACTCACTCACTCACCCATCACTCACTCATACACACTGACACACACACTCACTCACTCACCCATCACTCACTCATACACACTGACACACACACTCACTCACTCACCCATCACTCACTCATACACACTGACACACTCACTCACCCATCACTCACTCATACACACTGACACACACACTCACTCACTCACCCATCACTCACTCATACACACTGACACACACACTCACTCACCCATCACTCACTCATACACACTGACACACACACTCACTCACTCACCCATCACTCACTCATACACACTGACACACACACTCACTCACTCACCCATCACTCACTCATACACACTGACACACACACTCACTCACTCACCCATCACTCACTCATACACACTGACACACACACTCACTCACCCATCACTCACTCATACACACTGACACACACACTCACTCACTCACCCATCACTCACTCATACACACTGACACACACACTCACTCACTCACTCACCCATCACTCACTCATACACACTGACACACACACTCACTCACTCACCCATCACTCACTCATACACACTGACACACACACTCACTCACTCACCCATCACTCACTCATACACACTGACACACACACTCACTCACTCACCCATCACTCACTCATACACACTGACACACACACTCACTCACTCACCCATCACTCACTCATACACACTGACACACACACTCACTCACTCACCCATCACTCACTCATACACACTGACACACACACTCACTCACCCATCACTCACTCATACACACTGACACACACACTCACTCACTCACCCATCACTCACTCATACACACTGACACACACACTCACTCACCCATCACTCACTCATACACACTGACACACACATACACACTCACTCACCCATCACTCACTCATACACACTGACACACACTCACTCACTCACCCATCACTCACTCATACACACTGACACACACACTCACTCACCCATCACTCACTCATACACACTGACACACACACACACACTCACTCACCCATCACTCACTCATACACACTGACACACACTCACTCATCACGCTCATTACGCTTCTGCTTCGGAGAAGATTCTGCTCTATTATCGAGGGTTCTTCTCATCCCTTACAGTCTAGATTTCAGATGTTACCATCAAGGAGACGTTTTAGAACCTCGCACAAGTACAAATGTGGACCAGATGTCATTTGTGCAACTGCCATTAGAGTTTTACATTTTGAGAAGATATGAACATGAGTAGGGGTGGATATGTATGCATAGATTGTATATGTAGATATGTTATTGTTTTATCATTTTTATGTATATTGTTATGTTGTGTTGGTGTCCTTGTGTGTGGTGTATAGTGAGGCCAAAGACACATTTCCACTAAACTAAACTCCGCCTTCATATTCGTGGTGGTACAGACCCAGGCAGAAGTCCTGTGCGTCGGTGTGGTGGAGCATCAGTGGTTGTCGCCTGTGGAGAACGGGACATTGCGATGCTGAGATGCAGACTCGAGTCCCCTGACAGAGATGAGTCCCCCTGGTATCCCCAGTCGAGCTCCTCCGGGAGATACACCAGCTCATCTGAGGCAGGAATGACCTAATCCCATGCTCATTCAGCAAACTTACAACAGAGAGCGAAAACCTTATTTCTGTGGATTTGGCCATTCACGTATTCCATAACGAAACCTTGTTTACAACGTGTTTTTGCAGCGTTGAGCAATGTAGCCAATCACAAACATATCTGTTGATTTCTTGAACGATTTCTTGAACGCAATGGCCAATCAGGGGTTCTGAGCTGTGACTGGATTCTGAGTTCCCCAAATACCCTTATTATAACAATTATGTAAATAAGAGATTCATTGCGCAGTTATCTTCATTTATTGTAACAGAACTTCTTGAGATTCGATGAACTAAGATGAGTGAGCTTTTTTGAACTAAGAAATATAGCATTTCGTATCATGTTTATGCCGATGACACCCAGATCTGCCCATAAAGCCTGGAGATGATGAATCCGTTAATTCACTTTTTGAGTGTCTAAAAGATGTAAAATGCTGGATGAATAATAATAACTTTCTCCAGTTAAATAAGGACTAAACAGAAATGACTATATTTGGCCCTAATAGCTGTGCAAATAATATAGCTGGAAACCTACCGTAGGTCCTCGCCATCCAATCTGAAAACACATGTGAGGAATCTGGGCTTTATCTCTGACACAGAATTCAAATTTGATAGACCGATCAATTCAGTGGTAAAGAATAGTTTATTTCAATTGAAAATATCGCTAAACTTAAATCTATCCTATCTTTCAGTGATCTGGAGAAAGTAATTCATGCTTTTATTTCTTGGCGTCTTGATTCCTGTAATGTTCTCTATCCGGGTGTAAGTCTCTCCTCTGTCACGTCTTCAGAGAGTACAGAATGATCATAAAAGAGGGATCATATATCCCCTATTCTGGCCTCGCTACACAGGCTACCAGTTCATTTCACAATACAGTACAAGCTACTTCTGTATACTTTTAAAGGTCTGCATGGACTGGCACCAAAATATGTGACCCTTAAAACCTAAAGGAGATTGTGCGTTCTCAGTCTGCTGGTTGATGGTCAGTGTGGTATTAGCCCCGCCCCTCCTCCACTGTGATTGGACGGCTGGGTAAAAAGTGACAGTGATGAGCACTGCGTTTTACCCAAAGTTAAACATTCTTCAACAAACACACGGCCTTAAAGTCTTTGGTACACTTCAATGCACTTTCTTTTTGGTATGGATTGTTTTTTATTATTGTGCTGTTGGAGGAATTGAAAAGCTTTTGTGCCTTGTGTTTACAAAGTATATAGGCATAATGCAAAAGGGTTCTGGTGTAGTTTGTAGGATCGTGTCTATCTTGTGTTTAGGTGTTAATATAGAACTTGGTCTATTTCAGTAATAATAAATATGGGATGTTATTGTTATGGTTAAAGTCTGTTTCTCAAATCATAAAAATGTGCCCCCTATGAAAACTAAATGCCCCCCATTCTATATGTCCTGGCGACGGCTCTGATCTGAGGGTTACAGTGGAGGCTTTCCCGCCGGGCCGATCCTTCTTCCCGGAAGTGCATGGAGGTCACAAAGTCATGGAAGGCCCCTTTTTCTGCCCGAAGCCACTCTGGCGCCTCCTTCACCCTCACTACTAGGGGTGTAACGGTACATGTATTCGTATTGAACCGTTTCGGAACGAGGCTTCCGGTTCGGTACGCATACAAACCGAACGATTCCTTTGACAATTTTTCCTGCCGACAAAATACGCGCTGGCGCGACCACCACAACGTTGCGCAACATCAAATGGCAAACGTAATGAAAGCGTAACGAAACTGCTCATTATATTGTGCTTCACGGACCGTTTATCAGTTCGGACCAGCAACATCTGTGCAGCTCGAGCCGATCTTAATCAAGCGACACTGTTACTACAGCGCTGGGAGATCCAGTGAAGAAAACATTTGAATTCGCCACTGAAGTAATAACATCGCTGCGAGATCTAGTGAGAAGCATTCACATTTCTCCGTTATTAACCGTAGATCTCTATTAGATGAAACAGCGCTGACGTGGAAACCAGGAGAAACATTGTGCCGTGAATGATCTAGTTATAGGCTTTAAGTCCACAGATCAGCAACATTCCCCATGGGTTTAATATAGTAACACTCACTGTAACCATGGCTGGAATAGTGAAATGCTTTCAAGTACTGCACACATCTTTTTCCAGCACTTCAAAACTCAAATATTATCTAAATATTATATATATAAATATAGGCCTATATTTAAATGTTATTTTTAATGTGATGACCAAAACATTATTTGTTCATCCTTCAAAGATTACCCCCATTTATAAACCTGAAAGTTTCAAGATGTAGGAAAACTTAAACTTATTTAAAAATATTTTTTCTTTTAATAAATAGGATATTTCTCTGCCATTTCTTTCTTTTTGCTGTATCGAAAATGTACCGAACCGTGACACCACTGTATTGTATCGAACCGAACCGTGAATTTTGTCACACCCCTACTCACTACCTTTGCCAAATGGACCGTGGAGATTCCAGTGCAACGTGAAGTTGCAATGCAGATTTGCCCAACACCACCTGGCAAGGTCGCCCATGTTTCCTATCCAGGGTTTGTAAGTTCTCGGCCGGGACCCGTAGAGAGAGGTAAGTGTTGCACCTCACACTCAGACCCCACTCCGGGATGCTATGCAGCGGAGGACAAGAATGCTCCTGTCCTGCATCCAGATATCACAGTCCTTCTGGCGAAGGACGTTTTAGAGCCGGTCCCTCCAGCTGGCATGAGGTCAGAGTTCAACAGCCCCTACTTTGTTGTACCCAAGAAAGGTGGTGGGTTACGACTGATCTTGGATCTGTGTGTCTTTAATCGGGCCTTTCACAAGTTTCCGTTCAAGATGCTAATGCTGAAATGTATTTTCGAATGCATTTTCCCCCAAGATTGGTTTGCAGCAATCGACCTAAATGAGGCATACTTTCACGTCTCAATTCTCCCCCCGTTCCTACACTTTGTGTTCGAGGGATGGGCATATCAGTACAAGGTTCTCCCCTTTGGGCTGGACGCTGCCCTTGCCCCTCTAAGGGAGGTGGGTATTCGTATCCTCAACTATCTCGACGACTGACTCATCCTGGCCCACTCGCAAGATCAGTCATGCGAACACAGGGACCTGGTGCTCAGGGCTTTGGTTCAACTGGGAAAAGATCAAACTCACCCCCTTGCAGAGTATCTGTTTTCTCGGTATGGAGCTGGACTAGGTCAACATAACAGCACGTGCTCAGTCAGTGCTGAACTGCTTGAATGCATTCAAGGGCAGGACAGCGGTTCGACTGAAACTGTTTCAGAGTCTCCTGGGTTATATGGCATCTGCAGCCATGATCATGCCCCTCGGATTGCTTCATATGAGAATGCTTCAGCACTGGTTACATGACCGAGTCCAGAGATGGACATGGCACACTCCGGGTGGCAATCATACTGGCCTGTCGCCAAGCTTTCAGCCGGTGATCGGACCTTGTTTTTCTACGGGCAGGGGTTCCCTTAATGGAACAAGTGTCCAGGCATGTTGTTGTTTCAACAGATGCCTCCACCACTGGCTGGGATGCCGTATGAAACAGGACCTTGACTGCAGTGGCATATCAATTGCCTCGAATTGCTAGCAGTATTCCTTGCTCTATGCCGGGTCCGACCGTCGCTCCAGGACAAGCATGTGCATCCAGACGGACAACACCTAGACTGTTGCGTACATCAACCGCCAAGGTGGTCTACGCTCCAGACACAACTCGCCCGCAATCTCCTCCTCTGGAGTCAAGTTGCTTTGTGCCATTCACATCCCGGGCGAGCCGATGGAGTCTCCACCCCCAGGTGGCCCAGCTGATTTGTGATAGTATACAGAACTATTTCAGTATATATATGTTTGAAAAAGCCCCTGAAGCCATGCCCTCTGCCCCTGCTTCAGATTATTAAACATTCCAGCAGTCCAAACTCTTAAGCTACATTCAGACTGCAGGCAAATGTGGCCAAAATCTGATTTTTTGCTCACATGCGACTCAGATCTGTTGTTCTCATGACAGTGTGAACAGCACAAACCCCATGGAATCTGATCTTTTAAATTCCAAATATTTGCCGCTTCCATTTTTGGTCCTAAATCCGATCAGGTCAGATGTTTTGCAATGCGACCTCAGTCTGAACAGTCAAATCGGAATTCATGCGACTTTTACATTCCTCTAGATCAGGGGTGGCGAACGTCGGTCCTGGAGAGCCACAGTCCTGCAGAGTTTTGCTTTAACCCCAATCAAACACACCTGAACAACTGATCAAGGTCTGCAGGGCCACTGGAAAGCTACAGACGTGAGTTTTCATCAGGGTTGGAGCTCAACTCTCCAGGACCGGAGTTCGCCACCTCTGCTCTAGACCAACATTCGTCACAATTCTGCGCTCATTCGAGTCACTTCAAAGATTTTACATTCCCAAAGTTATCATAAAAAGACAGTAGTGAGAGGTAGTCAGTGAAGGACAGTGATGTGACAGAACTCAAAAGTATTAAGGTAACAGCTCATACAAGCAAAACACAAGACCTCATATCATAAAGGTTTAAAAACTCTGCTCTCCTTTTGCATCCTCATGTTTGTTCTTTATATTGCCTGTGCATAAATTCACACTATAAATAAACTACTTTTAATCATTTTAATAAATATATTTACTTTAATGTTATCCTTGTTTACTTCCGTATGACTCGTTCTGTGTGGCTTCTTTTCATTGTTCTGTTGTGCATCGGGTCAGTTCAGGCCCATGATCTGTTCTCACTGGAGTCTGATATCGCCATATTTAAAATCAACAATGTAAACAGCTACACGGATCTGAGCAATACATCTGAATAGAGCTCGATGGCTCACAGTGTGAATTGAGCCTTAGGCTACTGTATGTTCACACTGACGGTCCAAATCCGACCCCCAAAAGACCTCCCCCCTTAGTTACTGTTGCTATGTCCGACCAGCCACGCCTCTCTCACGCCACACCATGACCTCACGCAGTGAAACACACACCGCGGCGTAGAGAACACTGACAACACACTGACACAGGACAGACCAGCTTACCTTTGATAGCTGATATAAAAAATTGGATGACTAGTAATTTCCTACTACTAAATTCTGAAAAAACAGAGATTCTAATTATTGGACAAAAAACTTCCACACGCAATAACCCAGAATACTGTCTAACACTTGATGGCTGCTCTGTCAAGTCTTCGTCGTCGGTTAGGAACCTGGGTGTGCTCTTTGATACCAACCTTTCTTTTGAAAGCCACGTGTCTAGTATCTGTAAAACTGCATTTTTCTATCTTAAAAATATATCTAAAATACGCCATATGCTCTCATTGGGAAATGCAGAACAATTAGTTCATGCGTTCATGACCTCAAGGCTAGATTATTGTAATGCTCTACTGGGTGGTTGCCCTGCACACTTAATAAATAAACTACAGCTAGTTCAAAACGCCGCAGCTCGAGTTCTTACCAGAACCAGGAAGTATGACCATATTAGCCCGGTTCTGTCAACACTGCATTGGCTGCCTATTAAAGATCGTATACATTTTAAAATATTGTTGATTACTTACAAAGCACTAAATGGTTTAGCCCCGCAGTACTTGAGCGAGCTCTTAACGCATTATAGTCCTTCACGTCTATTGCGATCTCAAAATTCCGGCCAGTTGATAATACCTAGAATATCTAAATCGACTGCTGGCGGTAGATCCTTTTCCTATTTAGCACCAAAACTTTGGAACAGTCTTCCTACCATTGTCCGGGAAGCAGACACACTCTGTCAGTTCAAAGCTAGACTAAAAACACATCTCTTTGACCTAGCATACACATAACACACTATAGACTTCTATAATTCAATTTTAGGCTGCATAGAGTAGGTCAGCCGGAACAGGGAACACTTCCCTTAAATCTTGATGTACTCGTTACATCATAAGAAGAATGGCATCTACGCTAATATTAGTGTCTTTGTTTATCCCGAGGTTTTCCCGCAGCCTGCCGGATCTAGGCCGTATCCAGATCTGACGAAGGAGATCCGCCTGGACCCGATGACAATGCAGTGCTGAAGTGTCAACTATCCTCTCCCTATGTAGGATCCCTTTCCCACTCTACAGATAAAGCGTTGTTGAAAATCCGGCTCGCGTACCCCGAAGTTATAGAATAAAACAAAATTCTGAATGCGCATGTGAACGCATGTGAACGCCGTCAGCGTTAATCACAAGTTCGCGTTTAAAGTCTGTTAGAGAGAACGGCGTCGTCTTAGTGGCCCCTAATTTAATAACAAATGATAATTTCAATGGAGGTGAATCAATCAAAACTTAACTTTAGCTGGAAATAACATTCAAGAACCGCTATAAAGCCAAAACAATCTCCTTAAATTATATGTTTATCTCTGTAAAGCTGCTTTGGAACAATCCATTGTTAAAAGCGCTATATAAATGAAGATGACTTGACTTGACATGATACAGTTGGTTTTTCAAAGTTGGTCCTTTCTAATGTGGGGCGGCAGTGGACGAGCTGGATGGCCTTGTATGGCTGACACCACCGCCGGTGTATGAATGAGTGAGTGAATGGGTGAATGTGAGGCAAAATTTAAATGCTTTGGTGGCCATTGGGTCTGTGAAAGCGCTATATAAATGCAGTCCATTTACCATTTACCATTTTAAAGAAATCTAAGCAATAAATACCGTTTTGTGGCTGTTTAATGGTTCTGACAGATCGCTCAGTTAAAGCTGCTCGTGAACCCATCATCTTCTAGTTCATTTATAGCATCAAATAAACATGAATGAACATCAGAAGGAATGTTGTTTCAACCGTGGAAAGACGTCAGTACAGTTCAAATCCACCCGCGTTAATCTACTAACTCTCCTGACTGCTGTGTCGGACAAAATGGCGGATTCAGCGGATCGCGGATTATGATTGGTCAAACCGCCTGTCAATCAAACTCCCTGCGAAGGGTGAATTGGATATGGTATGTGTATCATCGTATCATCCAACTATTCCATTCAAACTGGCAAACAAAAAACAGGAAAAACGGTTTATACGGTTTATTGTTTTCCTGTATGAACCAAGGGTGGCTTGCCCACTTCAGGTTGGTGGAGAGTTCCTGCCTCAAGTGGAGGAGTTTAAGTATCTTGGGGTTTTGTTCACGAGTGAGGGAAGGATAGAACGGGAGATTGACAGACGGATCGGTGCAGCTTCTGCAGTAATGCGGTCGATGTACCGGTCTGTCGTGGTGAAGAAGGAGCTGAGCCGCAAGGCGAAGCTCTCGATTTACTGGTCGATCTACGTTCCTACTCTCACCTATGGTCATGAGCTGTGGGTTATGCCCGAAAGAACAAGATCCCGGATACAGGCGGCCGAAATGAGCTTTCTCCGCAGGGTATCCGGGCGATCCCTTAGAGATAGGGTGAGAAGCTCGGTCACTCGGGAGGAGCTCAGGGTAGAGCCGCTGCTCCTCCACATCGAGAGGGGTCAGCTGAGGTGGCTTGGGCATCTGTTCCGGATGCCTCCTGGACGCCTTCCCGGGAAGGTGTTCCGGGCACGTCCCACTGGGAGGAGACCCCGGGGAAGACCCAGGACACGCTGGAGGGACTGTCTCCCGGCTGGCCTGGGAACGCCTCGGTGTCCCCCCGGCAGAGCTGGAGGAAGTGTCTAGGGAGAGGGAAGCCTGGGCATCTCTGCTTAGGCTAATACCCCCGCAACCCGGCCCCGGATAAGCGGAAGAAGATGGATGGATGGATGTATGTATGGATGTATGAACCAAAAAAAATTTAAGCTGGTGTTGCATGGGGGAATATTCAAGAAATGTTCATGGTTTTCACGTATTCCCCCACGGTACACCAGCTTTAATTGTTTTTGGTTCATACAGAAAAATGAAATATTTACCTTTTTTGTCCCGTTTTTAGTTTGCCAGTTTGAATGGAATAATTGGATGATACACGGACCAGATATGCACAAAATCAGATGTGAGCTGAGTCTGTACGAGGCTTTCACTTCCTCCTCTGTAGTTGTAGCTTAGATCGAGGTTCACATGTGATCAGTCAGAGTACAGGTCATGTGTATTCGGCGTGCTGTCCGAGCGCGGGATTGTCCCGAACCCAGTGGACTCCCGTATCCACGGTTGGGAAAGGAACAGTTAGAAGTGCGGAGATGGAGGAGGGATGCTGGGAACAGAGGCAAGTCTGCTGTGTGTATTCCTCTTAGCTCGTTAATTGAGTCGATTAACTGAACATGCTCCTCCCGTGTTAATTAGGTTAATTATCTGAATGTGCTTCTCCCAAACTTTGTTAATAAAACATCATATATTAATTAGGTTACTTGAATGGATGCAATGAAGGTTACCAATCAATGTCATCATGGCCAAATTAATATTCATCAAGTATTTAGTAGAGCCTTTCACCTTATTCTTCAAATCTTACTTCCTTGTTATTTATGTTTCCTTGTCCATTTGAACTCATTATGTGTTTGTCTTTACACACTCAAAGGGATAGTCCACCCAAAAATGAAAATTGTCTTCATTTACTTTCTCTCATGTCTCCAATCCTGCAGAACACAGAATAAGATATTTTGAAGAATGTTGGTACTTTATTTTTTGGAAATAATATATTTTGTTACTAACATTCTACAAGATATCTTCTTTTGTGTTGAGCCGAAGAGAGAGAGATGTTCAGACACATCTCGACAGCCGCTTATGAGCACTAATTATGAACCTGAAGTGACGCTTTTACAAACTCACAGTATTTTTTCAAATCGTATAAACTGAGTCCCTGTCTGGCGTGAGCTTTCAGAGAGGAGGTGAAGGTCAGGGATGAAGCAGCGGACCCGATTACAGCTCTGGCCACAAATATTCTCGTCATATTAAAATACCAAGCTTTAACTCATTTTTCCTGATGGTAAATAAAGAATATATATACAACTCATTTATTCAAACAAATGGAATATTTGTAGCACAACTTTTTTTTTTACAATGATTTGTTAAAATACTGTTAAACCAGAGGAAAACCCCTACGCCCCTTTAACAAAGTCTTGATGTTGTTTCAGGCTCTACTAGAACAGGTTTTCCTGCTTGAATGTTGATTATTCTCCTCATATTCTCCATTGTTGCGGCTCCTCTCTCCCCAGTCTGTCAGTAACGCTCTGTTTACTTCCTGTCTCTATGAAGCCCCTCCTCCTGAAAGCACACTGTGCTCTGATTGGTCGGCTGGAGCAGTGTGTTGTGATTGGTCGAGCGCTTCGAGTGTGTTTGGGAAATGTCCCGCCCCTTCCCATAACCGCCAGTTTAACACACTACTAACTAACTCAAACAGGCCCCGCCCCTTTATTCTGCGCATTAATTATTATAATGAGCAATATTGTGGCGTGTTCATTCCCGGAAGAAACTCAAGGCTACAATGGAGGCGTTTCAGGAGTTCAGAAACACTGACACCAAGAACTGGAGTTTTGCAGAGTTTTTTCAGGCTCAAACAGCAACATCTAATTTATTTTTATATCTTAAATATTATTATGAATGAGTTAAAGATTTTGAAGTCATATTGCATAGGTGTGCTTGGAGTCGATTGTTTTATTTGTGATAATAACACAATGAAACATGACAAATTGTGCAACATAATTTTTGTCCAGCCTGTCAAACAAAAACAAATAAATTATGAACACATGCAAAAACAACAGAGAACCAACCAAATATTAATAACTGATTATGTTGTAGTCAATGTTTGCTTTTTCCTGTCAGATTTTTAGATGTTTTTATATGCATTTTTTTTGCATATAAAATAAAACCTGTAGCTGTAATTTAACTTTATTTGCCAAAAATTGTGTCAGATAAATACCTTAAAGGCACACTGTGGAACTTTTTGGCCACTAGTGGCGCTCGACCTGTAATTTCCCCCTAGAGGCCACAAGCGCCGCTGCACTGCCGCAAAAGTCAACAAACAGTCAACCGGTCAGCCTCCCGTGTCTTTAGATTATGTGTGTACAGACAGTAGTTGACTTGTCGGTTGAAGAAAGATAATCGATTCACTATTGAACAAAATAATGATATAAATATAAGATTAATAATATAAATTATACAAAGAAAATAAATTGAACAAAAGTACACAGAAAACAATGTCTGATCAGGTAAGTCGCATAGACAAGGGTTGCCCGATCCTGCTCCTGCCGATCGTCTGTCCTGCACAGTTCATCTCCAACCCTAATCACACACACCTGAAGCAAACCATTAACGGCTTCAGGATCTCTTTAAAATTAAAGTCAGGTGTGTTTGATCAGGGTTGGAGATGAAATCGTGTTGTCGGGAAATCGTGTAACAAAACTGATATAACTCACAACATACTGCCGTTATTTGTAGGCTTCAGTTTGATTGTCCTTTTACACACATACAAATATGAGCTGAAGGCAAAAAAATAACGGCAGTATGTTGTGACTTATATCACTTACAGCATCCTACTAGCTACCAGATTGATAATTCGCTACTCTACTAGCATTCCTTGATACGTGAAGTTAAATGGAGGACAAGATAGATTCCGTAACATGGCCAGACAGACAACAAATTCGAAAAAATAGAGATATTGTGCAAGCAATATATTTAACTTACTAAGTTAGTCCAAAAGCATGACGGCCAGGTCAGCATCGGTCGGGCACCCCTCCTCCTCCTTTAGCCAGCGAGCGAACGCTGGACCAATGTTGATCCTCGTCCTGGCTTTTAGTTTATCACTCTCCCTTTTTCTTTTTCTTTTGTGTCCTCTGACAAAATCTTTGCCTTCTTCCGAGTAGCTGTTGGTTCAGCCATGACGACAACATGCAGACGGCAATCAAATGCGAGTTGAGCTCTCACGTTAGAATTTGGGGAAGTGACGTATGCCATAAAGCGGTCGAATTTTGTAGTTTTTTGTGTGCTCGGGTTCCTACCCGCAACCCGAAGTTACATAGTGCTAGTAAAAGCGATACAGACACCTTCAGGCTACGGCAGACGTGTCATTCAACCTATTGTAAGTCGATGTAGCATCTCAATGGGTTTTGGTAATATATTAAAAAGGTTGAAAAGTTCCACAGTGTGCCTTTAACCAAGTTTAATGTTTAGTTCTTCCCTATTTAAAATATAACATATTTTTCTCATATTTTGCTGGTTTAATGGAGCTCGTTAAAAACCCCTCAGACGTCACTAGAGTCAGGAGAACCGGCTCGTGAAGAAGCTGGACCTTCAGGCGTTGGTTTATTAGCAGGGGCGATGTCTGTGTTCTGTTCATATGAATTAGCAGATTTCTGTCAGTACAATATGATCAGACTTTTTGACAACCGACTATGTTAATACTTTTCATTAATACTTTTTGAGAACTGCTTACTCTTGCTTAGAACGAAGCCGGCTGCTCTTTCTGTCTGTGAGCCAGGAAAGGAAAATTCACTTGATTATGTTGTAAATTCATGTTATAGATCTTATTGTGAATGTTTAGTTAAAACAATAAAAGCTTCTTCCGTTTCATCACTTAAATGACATTGAAACGCTGATATATCTGCTACACAATATAGACACAATATCTACATATGGAGGATCATGTATACCAGGGTTGAACGATATTCCTAAAACTTGAAATCTTTCTAAATATTGATGATAAGCCCCATATACATCTCAATATTTTTGCTTTTGCTCTAGAATAATTAAAAACGGTGATTTTCTTTTTCCCCAATTAAAAACAAACAGATTTGGACAAACAGTTATTATGTCAAAGCACATTCAAAATGTTTAGTGCAAAAAACACAAAGTAAAAAAAACAATGCAGACTTTTCTTTATTAATCTTAATATTCAACAATATTTGATTTTCACGATATATAATATTGATGATAATATTGCTAATATTCTATATATATATATATATATATATATATATATCTCGCCCAGCCCTAAAACATGGAGCATAGCGGTATTACTCTCTGTAAAGCTGCTTTAAAACTGCATTCTGGGAAATGCAAACATTTGGTTTTCATAGTTACCCCTGTATAATGTGCGTTGTGTGTGCAATGATGAGGAACAAAAGATGCAATGTCACGGTAGCCTTAATCTGAGCTTCACCCTTTCTAGACAAATAAACAAAAAAGTCAGTGTTTATGTTGTTAGATATATTTTAATCTTGCAAATGTGAAAAAGCTGAAGACAGGAACAGCGTCAGGGTTACAGATACACACAGTGTTTAGGGGTTACTGGTGCGTTCACACTCAAACATCACACTGTTACAGAGAGAGAGACGAGTTCCCTGAGGCGTGTTTGACAGATCGACAGACAACACTATTATACAGCAGGAACACACACTCTCACGAGCATAATCATAATCATAATCACGTCAGGCACTCCGTCACGGCCGCTTCTGACCAGCGTTTGGCACTTTAAACATAAGGTCACGACTATAAACTTACACACATCACGGAGATCTCTTTCACAATCAAACAGCTTAAATATCTGTGAATTTCAGAAGAAAAAAAATATTCACCTCCCTCTTTTGTTGTCTTAAAAGTTAAGGCTTTATAAATTGCATAAACGCGCAAGCATAACAAATAATTCCAAAAAGATGCAAATTCATTTTTGAAAGCAAGCCTCCGTCGGTATCGTGGAAAACCCTGAGGCGTTTAACTGGATCCTAATGTGGATATAACACACGTTCAGCGCTCGTGTGATATACTGAATGAAGAGCTCATAGACACACACACTGTACCGTCTGTGCTGAACTATACTGTCAGTGAAGAGTTGTACAAACACTCGATTTTGTTCTGTACAGGCATTTCAAATATCTGAAAATCTTATAAAAGCAAAAAGTCACGTTTATAAACATAATTCTCACGCTCCTTGAATCACAGTAACATCCCATAACACCCGAGCCGCAGCTTTACTCAACACTGGATATACAGTACAGCAGCAGGTTTGGCACACGATGAACTTTGAGATGAAAGATAAAAGTCATTAAAAAGCGAAACGATCACTGCAGGTCGAGCGAACTCAAGCCAGCAGAACAGTAGTTGGAGAAAAGCCTGCTCAATCCTCACCTTTCCCTTCTTCTTCTTCTCCCCCCCGAAGAACTTCCCGATCTGGTCCATGACGGTGGGGCTCTTCTTGCTGCGGCCCAGCCGGAGAGTGGACTGCGAGGAGCTTGCGGATGCCATGAGCGAGTCTCTGAGGGAAGCGAGGCGAGAGAGGTCTACTCGAGGTCCTCCTGGATGGTCTGCAGCTCGTCCGACTCCGAGGGCCGGTCCGTGAAAGTGTTGTCCTCTCGCCCCGGGGCGTCCCGAGAGAACAGGCGGGTCAGGTGTGGGCGGGGCCCGTCGGGGTCAGGGGTCGTGCCGCTCGACTGCTTCCAGATGCCCTGATCCACTGCCTCCGTCGTGGAGTCACTCAGCGCTGGACTCTTGCTGGAAGAGCCATTGTTCTGGTTCAGGTCCGCCTCCCCCAGTCCTGAACACACACACCATTGTCATCAACATTGAATCATCACTTTTCATGAGAAACTATTAGGGGTGTGACCTTTTCTTTTCATTAGCTTATGGCTTGCTTAGTTGGGGACATTTAATATCATTTTCAACAATAATATTGATCTCCCTGCATCGACACACCATTGCCATTAACATTAAATTATCACTTTCATGAGAAACTGTTTGATACATATATATCGCAATAATATGTATCGTGGATATTTCATCCAAAATAAAAATTACTGTGGGAAAGTTTTCAGAGTTTTAGTGTCAGCACTACATTAAACTACTCTATATAATGTTAAATATAATGTATAATAATGCAGTGGGGGAATATTTGTGGGACTGATAAAGCCAGATGTCTGATGTTACCAGTAAAAGTGGCCTTTATTATATAAAAAATATATCCAGTCAGTGACAGAGATCAAGCATATTCATCTACAATAATTCAGTGTTTTCAGCTTCAGAATCATGAATATTGTTATTCTGGAGTCTCTATTGTCCTGCGTGGGGCTTCAGCACCAACTCCATCCTAGTCATTTACACACACAATGTAAAACCAAATTTAGCATTTTAATCAACAGGACATTTTTTGTTAACCTTTAATCATGTCTTGGTGTATCACAATAATATGGTCTCGTGAGTTCAGTATGGTGATATGAGGGTACCGTGAGTTCAGTTTGGTGATATGAGGGTATCGTGAGTTCAGTATGGTGATATGAGGGTATCGTGAGTTCAGTTTGGTGATATGAGGGTACCGTGAGTTCAGTTTGGTGATATGAGGGTATCGTGAGTTCAGTATGGTGATATGAGGGTACCGTGAGTTCAGTATGGTGATATGAGGGTATCGTGAGTTCAGTATGGTGATATGAGGGTACCGTGAGTTCAGTATGGTGATATGAGGGTATCGTGAGTTCAGTTTGGTGATATGAGGGTACCGTGAGTTCAGTTTGGTGATTTGAGGGTATCGTGAGTTCAGTATGGTGATATGAGGGTACCGTGAGTTCAGTATGGTGATATGAGGGTATCGTGAGTTCAGTTTGGTGATATGAGGGTACCGTGAGTTCAGTTTGGTGATTTGAGGGTATCGTGAGTTCAGTTTGGTGATATGAGGGTACCGTGAGTTCAGTATGGTGATATGAGGGTACCGTGAGTTCAGTATGGTGATATGAGGGTATCGTGAGTTCAGTATGGTGATATGAGGGTACCGTGAGTTCAGTATGGTGATATGAGGGTATCGTGAGTTCAGTATGGTGATATGAGGGTACCGTGAGTTCAGTATGGTGATATGAGGGTATCGTGAGTTCAGTTTGGTGATATGAGGGTACCGTGAGTTCAGTTTGGTGATTTGAGGGTATCGTGAGTTCAGTATGGTGATATGAGGGTACCGTGAGTTCAGTATGGTGATATGAGGGTATCGTGAGTTCAGTTTGGTGATATGAGGGTACCGTGAGTTCAGTTTGGTGATATGAGGGTATCGTGAGTTCAGTTTGGTGATATGAGGGTATTGTGAGTTCAGTTTGGTGATATGAGGGATATGAGGGTATCGTGAGTTCAGTATGGTGATATGAGGGTACCGTGAGTTCAGTATGGTGATATGAGGGTATCGTGAGTTCAGTATGGTGATATGAGGGTACCGTGAGTTCAGTATGGTGATATGAGGGTATCGTGAGTTCAGTTTGGTGATTTGAGGGTATCGTGAGTTCAGTATGGTGATATGAGGGTACCGTGAGTTCAGTATGGTGATATGAGGGTATCGTGAGTTCAGTTTGGTGATATGAGGGTATCGTGAGTTCAGTTTGGTGATATGAGGGTACCGTGAGTTCAGTATGGTGATATGAGGGTATCGTGAGTTCAGTTTGGTGATATGAGGGTATCGTGAGTTCAGTTTGGTGATATGAGGGATATGAGGGTATCGTGAGTTCAGTATGGTGATATGAGGGTATCGTGAGTTCAGTTTGGTGATATGAGGGATATGAGGGTATCGTGAGTTCAGTATGGTGATATGAGGGTATCGTGAGTTCAGTTTGGTGATATGAGGGATATGAGGGTATCGTGAGTTCAGTATGGTGATATGAGGGTACCGTGAGTTCAGTATGGTGATATGAGGGTACCGTGAGTTCAGTATGGTGATATGAGGGTATCGTGAGTTCAGTTTGGTGATATGAGGGATATGAGGGTATCGTGAGTTCAGTATGGTGATATGAGGGTATCGTGAGTTCAGTATGGTGATATGAGGGTATCGTGACTTCAGTATGGTGATATGAGGGTATCGTGAGTTCAGTATGGTGATATGAGGGTACCGTGAGTTCAGTATGGTGATATGAGGGTATCGTGAGTTCAGTATGGTGATATGAGGGTATCGTGAGTTCAGTATGGTGATATGAGGGTATCGTGAGTTCAGTATGGTGATATGAGGGTATCGTGAGTTCAGTATGGTGATATGAGGGTACCGTGAGTTCAGTATGGTGATATGAGGGTATCGTGAGTTCAGTATGGTGATATGAGGGTATCGTGAGTTCAGTATGGTGATATGAGGGTATCGTGAGTTCAGTATGGTGATATGAGGGTATCGTGAGTTCAGTATGGTGATATGAGGGTATCGTGAGTTCAGTATGGTGATATGAGGGTATCGTGAGTTCAGTATTGTGATATGAGGGTATCGTGAGTTCAGTATGGTGATATGAGGGTATCGTGAGTTCAGTATGGTGATATGAGGGATATGAGGGTATCGTAAGTTCATTTTGGTGATATGAGGGTATCGTGAGTTCAGTTTGGTGATATGAGTGTATCGTGAGTTCAGTATGGTGATATGAGGGTATCGTGAGTTCAGTATGGTGATATGAGGGATATGAGGGTATCGTAAGTTCATTTTGGTGATATGAGGGTACCGTGAGTTCAGTTTGGTGATATGAGGGTACCGTGAGTTCAGTATGGTGATATGAGGGTATCGTGAGTTCAGTTTGGTGATATAAGTGTATCGTGAGTTCAGTATGGTGATATGAGGGTATCGTGAGTTCAGTATGGTGATATGAGGGATATGAGGGTATCGTAAGTTCATTTTGGTGATATGAGGGTACCGTGAGTTCAGTATGGTGATATGAGGGTATCGTGAGTTCAGTTTGATGATATGAGGGTATCGTGAGTTCAGTTTGGTGATATGAGGGATATGAGGGTATCGTGAGTTCAGTATGGTGATATGAGGGTACCGTGAGTTCAGTATGGTGATATGAGGGTATCGTGAGTTCAGTTTGGTGATATGAGGGTATCGTGAGTTCAGTATGGTGATATGAGGGTATCGTGAGTTCAGTTTGGTGATATGAGGGATATGAGGGTATCGTGAGTTCAGTATGGTGATATGAGGGTATCGTGAGTTCAGTATGGTGATATGAGGGTATCGTAAGTTCATTTTGGTGATATGAGGGTATCGTGAGTTCAGCATGGTGATATGAGGGTATCGTGAGTTCAGTATGGTGATATGAGGGTATCGTGAGTTCAGTTTGGTGATATGAGGGTACCGTGAGTTCAGTTTGGTGATATGAGGGTATCGTGAGTTCAGTTTGGTGATATGAGGGTACCGTGAGTTCAGTTTGGTGATATGAGGGTATCGTGAGTTCAGTTTGGTGATTTGTATCGAATCGTGACGTGAGGGAATCGTTACAACCCTAGAAATCATCCATCGTAACGAACACGAGTAGTTGACGTAGTGATGGGTCATTCATTAACGATCCGGTCATTGCGTGTGTCACATGACAAATGAGCCAAAGACTAGGAAGGTAAATCAAATATTTTTGTTCCCTGTGAATTATTTTTGCCTGCATTATAATGATTTCTTAATTGGCGTGTGGACTGATGGGTCAGTGAACCCGAGGTTCCCCACGAGTCCGTCCTCAAGCTCCTCCGGGCCGAGTTTAGGGAAACATCGGGTCCATCGTAGACGTCCAATACACTACTTAGGCGCCGAAAGAACAGCACACACACACAGTGTGATCACCAGCGGCAATCTCAGAGTAAAACTGGGAGTTGGGAAAATATGACACACCGGTGTTTTATTTATGCATCATCTTTATATCTCTTTTAATTTCTTTTATAACTGTTTTAATTTTCCTTGCTTTTATTTGGTGATTATGGCAATTCAAAGTGCTTTACACAGAAAGGAATTAAAATAGTGTATGAAATGTGCTATAGAAATGAACTTGCCTTGCCTTGATTCAGAATATGATCAAGATTGCTTAGGTGGATGTGTTCGGGGAATCTGGCTGTTAAAAGTATAACATTTAAAGCCACTTAAATGAACGAAATGACTCGAATAAAGATTCTTTCATTCTGATGAACGAGATCGATCGACAGAGTCGGTAAAATGATCCGAACTGCCCATCGCTCCTGACACGATGGTGTTCTTCTCCACAGGTTTCAGAGCGGCTTTTCCTCAGGAGGTCGTCAGGTTTGGACCCGAGCAAAAACACAAAGCCTCGACTGTACCGCACAACACAAGAGAATCTGAACTGACTCTAGTGTTCCTCACAGAGACTCTTTGTCCTCCACAAAGTTATTGTAGAAAGACAAAGGGGACAGTGTGACTGGAATAACTTCCCCAGGCCAGATTCTGCACATTCTTTGCTCAGTGAAACTCATCTCTTTTCTCCAGTCCATCATGTAACGTGTGGCGGATCCAAATCACTCATGAAGGAAGGTCCAAACGCTCTGTTTTGTCTTATTACAAATGACAAATTTGCATAGTTTTTTTTGTCAAAAGTAGGGCTGTGCAACGATTAATCGCATCCCAAATAAAATGTGTTATTTATATATAATATAAATTGGTAACACTTTCCAATAAGGTTCATCAGTTAACATTAGTTAGGGTTAGGGTTATTTACCAACATGAACTAACCATGAGCAATACATTTGTTACTATATTAGTTAATATTTGTTAATGTTAGTTAATAAAAATACAGCTGTTCATGTTTGTTCATGCTGGTTCACAGTGCATTAACTAATGTTAACAAATACAACCTTTGATTTTAATAATGTATTACTAAATGTTGAAATTAATATTAACTAAGATAAATAAATGCTGTAGAAGTATTTTTCATACTTAGTTCATAAGGTAGTTAACTAATGACCCTTACTGTAAAGTGTTACCTATAAATTATATATAATTATATATACAGTATATACATATATTTCTTAAACATACATACACGTGTGTGTATTTATATACAAAATAATTATACACAGTACACACATATATGATGTAAACACAAACTTTTATTTTGGATGCTATTAAAAGTTTCAGAGCCCTATTTAAAAGTGGAACTGAAGTTGAATTCTTCATGCATGTGTATTGAATGTTAAATAAGATAATGATAACGTCTCGGCTACGTTTGTAACCCTCGTTCCCTGAAGGAGGGAACGGAGACGTTACGTCAGAACGTCCGACTAATGGGATCTCACCCAAGAGCCCAATCACCTTCGAGTTGTAAAAAACGAGCCAAAGGTACGCACGGTACCTTGGTTTGCGGAATTTGCATCACGAGCTCCACCCTGCTGTGTGGGTATAAGGAGCAGTGCGTGCATTCTCACATTTATATTCTTCGCTGAGGAGCCAAGAGGTGTGTCCCGGCTGTTCAGCGGTACAGCGTTTGTGGCAAGGGGACGTGACGTCTCCGTTCCCTCCTTCAGGGAACGAGGGTTACATACGTAACCGAGACGTTCCCTTTCACTCAGTCACGTTCATGACTGATGTTCTGATTACATCAGAACGTCTGACGAATGGGGTCCTATCCAAAACGCCACAATGGCTGTCTTCCAGTGCCTTGCGCTAACAACGGCTCCCTGTCGTGAGGCCAGCACGAGCGAAGGGCTAAGCTTAACGCAAGAGTTACCAAGGTAGACAGGGTAGCAAATTCCATCAGGAAAATGCCAGCATGATGCCTACCCATAGGGAGGACTTAGGAATACACACATAAACCACCTAGGCAGAATATATATGGAAGATCTCTGAGGTAACCCAGCCAGAGGGTGGAGTACATTTCAACCTCAGAGAGGCAAGACTGGTCTTGTCAAGGGAAAGACATATGCAACCAGAGGAGATTTATTGTGGAAATACACACGTGGGACTGCCCAGCAGGGGAATTGCAACACATGGAGGCACCTAGTCCGACACAAGGGATGGCCAACTGGGCAGCGCACAGGTGTTAGACGTCAACAGTGCTGGAGGAGCCCAGGATTCAGAACTGTGGAACTGACTTGAGGAAATTAGCGCATGCATCCAGTCCGTGGAGTGGAATGGCGCAACAAGCGAATGACACTGAGCAAGTCCTACTTACTGGCGAGTATACCGGAGGACACAGGCTCTATATGGATATTATAGAATCTCGCAAATGTGTTAGGTGTCGCCCAGCCCGCAGCTCTACAAATGTCTGTTAGCGAGGTGCTGTGCGCCAACGCCCAGGAGGAAGCAACACTCCTGGTCGAGTGTGCTTTCATCCCTGCGGGCAGACCTTGAGCTTGGTAGGCCAAGGTTTTAGCATCCACTATCCAGTGGGACAACCTCTGCTTGGAGACAACCTTTCCCTTCTGCTGGCCTCCGTAACAAACAAAGAGCTGGTCTGAGGTCCTGAAACACTGCGTTCTATCTATGTAAGCGCAGAGGGTGCGTACTGGACAGTCCAGATCACAAGGACGAATGCATTCAAAAATGCGTTTGGGCGTTAACATCTTGAATAGAAGCCTGTGTAAGGCTCGGTTCAAGGAACGCAGGTCCAGGATCGGCCGTAACCCACAGCTTTTCTTGGGTACAATAAAGTAGGGGCTGTAAAATCCGTACTTCATGTTGCCTGGAGGGACTGGCTCGATAGCACCCTTCGCCAGTAGGGCTGCGACCTCCGCTCGCATGACGGGGTGTCCCTGCCCACCATCGTGACGCGGACTTCCCGAAACCTGGGGGGACGCCGGGCGAATTGAATCGCATAGCCGAGCATGATCGTTCGGATGAGCCAGGCTCCCAGGAACCGAACCAGTGGGGTCAGAGGAACTACAGGCATACCCGCCATGGGGCAGCAAGGGGGAACAGACGGCCCTGATATGGGAGGCGTGAGAAGGCAGAGCGTTCTCTTGGGGCCGCCTCTGCCAGAGAGCTGGCGACCGGAGAAGAGGGGGATGAGACCCGCGAGGCGTTGCGTCACCCACTGTCATCCGCGCCCTCTTGGGACCCGGAGGCAGAGTTTGTGTTTGTTCTTTCTTTGACAAATTGAACAATAGCGCCGCTTTGCCTGGTGTTTGGCAGAGACGCTGTGTCTCACGCAGTGGCCTGGGTGGAGGCTGCTGCTGTGGCCTTGTGGGAGCGGAGGGCAGAATATGTTTAATCGCCTCAGACTGCTTCTGGGCGGCCAAGAACTGCTGGGTAAAGTCCTCGACCGCACCGCCAAAGAGGTCAGCCTGGGAGATAGGAGAGTTGAGGAAACAGGTTCGCTCAGACTCGCACATATCTGACAGGTTAAGCCATAGTTCCTGGACCACCAAAGTGGACATCACCTGGCCCAGAGACCGCTCAGTGACCTTCGTCGCCCATAGGGAGAGGTCGGTAGCAGTGCGCACTTCCTGCATAAGCCCCAGGTCAGCACTTCCCTCGTGTATCTGTTTGAGTGCCTTGGCCTGGTGGACCTGCTGGATGCCCATAGCATGCAAAGCGGAGGCAGCCTGACCCGCCACTCTGTAAGCCTTGGCCACGAGAGTGGACGAGAACTTACAGGCTTTGGACGATTGCTTGGGGTTGCCGCGCCAGGTGGAGGCGCTCTAAGGACACAATTTCATCGCAACAGAGCGCTTCACTGGGGGTACCCTAGCATAGCCCTGGGCCACCTCGTCATCGAGGGCAGTGAAGGCGGAGGTAGCCCCAGAACGCTTACGGGCAGTCAGAGGTGCCCTCCATGAACTGGTGACTTCCTCATGCACTTCCGTGAAGAATGGAACTGGAGGCGTGCGCTGCCCCCAAGGACCAGTCATCCAGCCTTGAGCGCTCGGGGCACGGTGAAGGGTTCCACTCGAGCCCGATGCTCTTGAATGCCCAGGCAAGCATGGCCGTCAGCTCTGGATCAGACTCGGGCAAAGCTATCGTCCCAGAGGGAGGCAGCTCAGCCGAATCCTCATCTCCAGAAGAGTCAAGCCCGCCTTGTAATGCGGCGATCGACATCTGATCATCCGCAGGCGCCCCGAATGAAACGCTGGGTCACTGCAGAGAGGAACCAGCAATCTCATCCAGAAGCACCACAGTTTGCGACGCCAGAGAGGGGCGTGTGGATTCCCACACTGTCAACCTCAGATCACCCTGACCATCAGCCGAAGTAGCCCTCTCACGAGAAGAGGAACTAGAGCGAGGTATGGCAGAGGGGACTCTACCTCGTCTGAGGTCATTGAGTCTCGATTGCAGCGTCGCGTGTTATTTTCACCAACTGGTTCTTTTTTACTAAATGAAATCTCTGTGTATGATTATGATTTGTACAGAAGCTCCGTAGATTTACACTAAACACAGAGAGAGAGAGAGAGAGAGAAAGAGATTGACTGAGTGTGTGTGTGTGTGTGTGTGTGATTACCTGCGTCTGTCCTTCTTCAGAATAGGTTTATCATGTTTAAGAATAAGTTTATCATGTCCGAAGAGGAAATATCTTTGTTATCTTTATTATCTTTGTTGTAGCATCCTGTCAGTGTTTAAGGATATTTCCCATGCATCCATCATGACCAGCAGAGACGAGCAGTGCTGATACTGGTGAAATATATCAGCAGTCTTAGAAATGCTCTCATCCAGTCAGATTCCAGATCAGAACCGACTGTTATACGTGTAACAATATCCCAACCAGCTTATGGTTTATGATCTGTTCTGTTCCTGTTTCCTTTAGTTCCGGTTTCCTCGCACTTTTAGTTTTGGTTTCACTGGTTACTGATTACGTCGTCGTTTGTTGCTATAGTTTCACATGTCTAGTTTTCTTTCCTTTGTTCTAGTCCTGTTTATAAAGCCGTGTTTCAGTGTTTCTCGCTCAGTTCGGGTTTATGTGTTCTGTGGTTTACTTTATTCTCCTGCGGGTTCATTCAGAGTGTTTGATTATTAATAAAGTTTTGTTTTTTAATCTCCTTCATTACATCGAAACACTTATTTATATAGCAACAAAAAAATTAATAAAACACTTTAAAAATTGCGATAATATTGCAATATTCAGTCACTCAAAATCAGCACAAGGGAAATTCTTTCACCGTGACAGTCTGAAGTGTAATATTCAGTAATATTACGTCAGAGGAAGACGGTCGAAATATATAATGTTTTTCACCCAAAAATAAATATTTCCTGATTATTTACACACCACATGGCCATCCAAGATGTAAATCACTTTCTTTCCGGAGCCAATGAGAAATTAAAATTATGGAGGGATTTTTCTCCATCTAATTCAAGTGAATGGTGCCCAACGTAGACCATTTTTGACGTCCAAAAAACATGTTTACTCAGCTTCAAAAGGCTCCATACGACCCCAGCTAATAAATAACAGCATTCTCTAGCGAAACAAAAATTAAAACATAAAAATTAACATACTGTTTAACTACAAATGTTTGCCTAGGTCTACATTGGGCACCATTCACTAGCATTAGATATAGAGAAATCATGGAATGATTTCCTCCAAAATCTTAATGTCTCTTCTCATATATATCATAGAGTCATACACATCATATCTAGGCTTATTATAAACTGTATAAAAGTTTATGGTAGAGGTGAAACGATATCCTCATGTCACGATTCGATACATATCACGATACTGAACTCACGATACAATATTTTTGTGATACTCGAAGACATATGATAAAAGGTTAACAATTTTTTTTACCGTTGATTAAAATGCTAAATTTGGTTTTACATTGTGTGTGTAAATGAATAGGATGGAGTTGGTGCTGAAGCCCCACGCAGGACAATAGAGACTCCAGAATAACAATATTCATGATTCTGAAGCTGAAAACACTGAATTATTGTAGATGAATATGCTTGATCTCTGTCACTGACTGGATATATTTCATATAATAAAGGCCACTTTTACTGGTAACATCAGACATCTGGCTTTATCAGTCCCACAAATATTCCCCCACTGCATTATTATACATTATATTTAACATCATATATAGTAGTTTAATATAGTACTGACACTAAAACTCATTAAAAAAAATCCTCATAAATTTTCATTTTGGATGAATTATACACATACTGTCAGTATCCATGATACATATTGATGCATGTTTGTATTTTAATATATTGTGACACCCCTAGTTTGTGGTCATGTTGTTGTGGTCTGCATGAGGTTTGAGCGAGGTTATGTCCCACACACACTGGAGCAGTGGGCCGAGGCACGGGAAGCATGTCTCTGAGAGGAGCTTCAGGCATGCGGCTCGAGTCCAGAACTCCCACCCCTGCTCCAGTCGCTGTATAAGCACATTCATGAGGGCCGGAGAAGCCCACGGCACAGAGACAGGCCCTCGTCTGTTCCAGCGCTCCCCAGCACAATCCCTGACTCCAACTACTGCAGTTCAACCGCAGCTGGAACATGCGGGACGATTAAAAAAGGCCAAACATTTAATAAACCGCCATTTCTTGGCCAACATTTGGCGGTTTATTAAATGTTTGGCCTTTTTTAATTTAACATTGCAGTCAACCTATTTTGCACAATTTTTGAGACTACATTCCTATGATAGATGATCCATGGCTACAGAAACGATTAAAACACTTTACGGTTCCTGTATTTTTAGTGTTTGGATGGAAACTCAGATGAGATGTGCTCAGAATCTAATGACACACACTCTGTGATTGTGGAGTGTGAATTACCGGAGCAAATACATATACTCGCACTCATTAAACATTAGTGAGAACTCATTGCCGAGGGTTTCATAAAGGGGGAGAACTGCATGTTTCTGATACATATTTATGGATTGATTCCCACCTCATCTGTGTGTGTGTGTGTGTGTGTCATGGTGGAGGGATTTCCTTTGAAGTGATTTGAAAATAGATAGATGCACTTTTATGATGGATAGATGCACTTTTATGATGGATAGATGCACTTTTATGATAGATCGATGCACTTTTATGATGGATAGATGCACTTTTATGATGGACAGATGCACTTTTATGATGGACAGATGCACTTTTATGATGAATAGATGCACTTTTATGATGGATAGATTCACTTTTATGATGGACAGATGCACTTTTATGATAGATAGATGCACTTTTATGATGGATAGATGCACTTTTATGATAGATAGATGCACTTTTATGATGGATAGATGGACTTTTATGATGGATAGATGCACTTTTATGATAGATAGATGCACTTTTATGATGGATAGATGCACTTTTATGATAGATAGATGCACTTTTATGATGGACAGATGCACTTTTATGAAGGACAGATGCACTTTTATGATGGACAGATAAACTTTTATGATGGACAGATACACTTTTATGATGGATAGATGCACTTTTATGATTGACAGATGCACTTTTATGATGGATAGATGCACTTTTATGATTGACAGATGCACTTTTATGATGGATAGATGCACTTTTATGATGGATAGATGCACTTTTATGATGGATAGATGCACATTTATGATGGATAGATGCACTTTTATGATAGATAGATGCACTTTTATGATGGATAGATGCACTTTTATGATAGATAGATGCACTTTTATGATGGATAGATGCACTTTTATGATGGACAGATGCACTTTTATGATTGACAGATGCACTTTTATGATGGATAGATGCACTTTTATGATTGACAGATGCACTTTTATGATGGATAGATGGACTTTTATGATGGATAGATGCACTTTTATGATGGACAGATGCACTTTTATGATGGACAGATGCACTTTTATCATGTATAGATGCACTTTTATGATGGATAGATGCACTTTTATCATGTATAGAAGCACTTTTATGATGGACAGATGCACTTTTATGATTGACAAAAGTGCATCTGTCCATCATAAAAGTGCATCTGTCAATCATAAAAGTGCATCTATCCATCATAAAAGTGCATCTGTCAATCATAAAAGTGCATCTATCCATCATAAAAGTGCATCTGTCAATCATAAAAGTGCATCTGTCCATCATAAAAGTGCATCTATCCATCATAAAAGTGCATCTGTCAATCATAAAAGTGCATCTGTCAATCATAAAAGTGCATCTGTCCATCATAGATGCACTTTTATGATGGACAGATGCACTTTTATGATGGACAGATGCACTTTTATCATGTATAGATGCACTTTTATGATGGATAGATGCACTTTTATCATGTATAGAAGCACTTTTATGATGGACAGATGCACTTTTATCATGGATAGATGCACTTTTATGATTGACAAAAGTGCATCTGTCCATCATAAAAGTGCATCTGTCAATCATAAAAGTGCATCTATCCATGATAAAAGTGCATCTGTCCATCATAAAAGTGCATCTGTCAATCATAAAAGTGCATCTATCCATGATAAAAGTGCATCTGTCCATCATAAAAGTGCATCTGTCCATCATAAAAGTGCATCTATACATGATAAAAGTGCATCTATCCATCATAAAAGTGCATCTATACATGATAAAAGTGCATCTATCCATCATAAAAGTGCATCTATACATGATAAAAGTGCATCTGTCCATCATAAAAGTGCATCTGTCCATCATAAAAGTGCATCTATGATGGACAGATGCACTTTTATCATGTATAGATGCACTTTTATGATTGACAGATGCACTTTTATGATGGATAGATGCACTTTTATGATGGACAGATGCACTTTTATGATGGATAGATGCACTTTTATGATGGATAGATGCACTTTTATGATGGACAGATGCACTTTTATGATTGACAGATGCACTTTTATGATGGATAGATGCACTTTTATGATGGACAGATGCACTTTTATGA
>CM060606.1:3612500-3640000 GCA_030578255.1 Tiaroga cobitis
TGTGTGTGTGAGGTAAAAGCACAGGAGCTGTTGTAGCTCCGCCCCCTGTGCCGGGACCAGCAGCTCATTTGCATTTAAAGGGATAGACACAAAACAGTGCGTATTTGCTCACCCTCAAAAAGTGACAGTTTTAACTTTTATGTTCTTGCTGTTCATGTATAAAGCACTAAGTAATCTTGCTCCTCAATACCTTACGGAGCTGTTGACGGAACACAAACCAATCAGATTGCTTAGATCACAGTCTAATCATCTGTTACGAGTACCCAGATCCAAGCTGAAATGTAGGGGTGACAGAGCCTTTGCTGGCCCCAGGTTATGGAACAAATTGCCATTACATATTAAAACAGCGCCCACAGTGTCTGAGTTCAGAAATCTTTTAAAAACCTACTTGTACTCTTGTGCGTTCAATGTCTTGTGAAAGTTGTTCTTAAGTTTTGTATGGATTTAAATAGCTATATCTTGTACAGCACTTCGGTCAACCAAGGTTGTTTTAAATGTGCTTTACAATAAACTTGAAACTTGAAACATGCTATATGAAAATATCTGTGGGGTATTTTGAGCTAAAACTTCACACACACACTCTGGAGAGAGACATCAGAGACATATTTCACATCTTATAACTTTTTCTGGACAATAACTTTATTCTAGAGCTGCTGTAAAGCCCAACAATCTGTAATCTCCTGTTATTTTAAGGTGACGTACTTAACATGTTACTACACCCTAAACCAAACCCTAACCGTAACTCTATAGTAAGTACAAGCTTAATAATATTACTCGGCACTTATTTGAGTAAGTACAACTGAGTAATATTAATTAAGCATGTATTTACTATAGAGTTACGGTTAGGGTTTGGTTTAGGGTTAGTTAATTGTAATTATGCAAAATGTACTATTACAATAGTAAGAACATGTAGTAACATGTAAATACGTCATCTTAAAATAAAATGGGTTACACTTTATTATAAGGTGTCATTGTTACAGTGTAATTATATATTTAAGTACTGAGTAATATTAAGCAACTACATGTACTGACTATAGGGTTAGTGTAGGGTTTGGTTGAGGGTTAATTGCATGTAATTATGCATAATTTACTGTTATTACTATGGTAAATACATGTAACATATGTAACAAGGACAGTGTAAAATAAATTGTTACCATAATATGTTACCAAGTTACCTATATATCATATCAATATTAAAACATTTTGTTAAAAACATGCTGGAAATGTTCATAAAGTAGCACTGATACACACTGAGATCACTTCAGCAAACTCTATATTAAACCATGATCAGTGCAGAAAGAGTAAAGTAAAGAGATGAAGATGAAGGGTAGAGTAAAGTAAAGAGATGAAGATGAAGGGTAGAGTAAAGAGATGAAGATGAAGAGTAAAGTAAAGAGATGAAGATGAAGAGTAAAGTAAAGAGATGAAGATGAAGAGTAAAGTAAAGAGATGAAGATGAAGAGTAAAGTAAAGAGATGAAGATGAAGAGTAAAGTAAAGTAAAGAGATGAAGATGAAGAGTAAAGTAAAGACATGAAGATGAAGTGTAAAGTAAAGAGATGAAGATGAAGAGTAAAGTAAAGAGATGAAGATGAAGAGTAAAGTAAAGAGATGAAGATGAAGAGTAAAGTAAAGAGATGAAGATGAAGAGTAAAGTAAAGAGATGAAGATGAAGGGTAGAGTAAATAGATGAAGAGGAAGAGTAAAGTAAAGAGATGAGGATGAAGAGTAAAGTAAAGAGATGAAGAAGAAGAGTAACGTAAAGAGATGAAGATGAAGAAGAAGAGTAAGGTAAAGAGATGAAGATGAAGGGTAAAGTAAAGAGATGAAGATGAAGAGTAAAGTAAAGAGATGAAGATGAAGAGTAAAGTAAAGAGATGAAGATGAAGAGTAACGTAAAGAGATGAAGATGAAGAGTAAAGTAAAGAGATGAGGATGAAGAGTAAAGTAAAGAGATGAGGATGAAGAGTAAAGTAAAGAGATGAAGATGAAGAGTAAAGTAAAGAGATGAAGATGAAGAGTAAAGTAAAGAGAGGAAGATGAAGAGTAAAGTAAAGTAAAGAGATGAAGATGAAGAGTAAAGTAAAGAGATGAAGATGAAGAGTAAAGTAAAGAGATGAAGATGAAGAGTAAAGTAAAGTAAAGAGATGAAGAAGAAGAGTAAAGTAAAGAGATGAAGATGAAGAGTAAAGTAAAGAGATGAAGATGAAGAGTAAAGTAAAGAGATGAAGATGAAGAGTAAAGTAAAGAGATGAAGATGAAGAGTAAAGTAAAGTAAAGAGATGAAGAAGAAGAGTAACGTAAAGAGATGAAGATGAAGTGTAAAGTAAAGAGATGAAGATGAAGAGTAAAGTAAAGAGATGAAGATGAAGGGTAGAGTAAAGAGATGAAGATGAAGAGTAAAGTAAAGAGATGAAGATGAAGGGTAGAGAAAAGAGATGAAGAGTAGGGTAAAGTAAAGAGATGAAGATGAAGAGTAACGTAAAGAGATGAAGATGAAGTGTAAAGTAAAGAGATGAAGATGAAGAGTAAAGAGATGAAGATGAAGAGTAAAGTAAAGAGATGAAGATGAAGAGTAAAGTAAAGAGATGAAGATGAAGAGTAAAGTAAAGAGATGCAGAGTAAAGTAAAGAGATGAAGATGAAGAGTAAAGTAAAGAGATGAAGATGAAGAGTAAAGTAAAGAGATGAGGATGAAGAGTAAAGTAAAGAGATGAAGATGAAGGGTAGAGTAAATAGATGAAGAGGAAGAGTAAAGTAAAGAGATGAGGATGAAGAGTAAAGTAAAGAGATGAAGATGAAGGGTAGAGTAAATAGATAAAGATGAAGAGTAAAGTAAAGAGATGAATATGAAGTGTAAAGTAAAGTAAAGAGATGAAGAAGAAGAGTAAGGTAAAGAGATGAAGATGAAGGGTAAAGTAAAGAGATGAAGATGAAGAGTAAAGTAAAGAGATGAAGATGAAGAGTAAAGTAAAGAGATGAAGATGAAGAGTAACGTAAAGAGATGAAGACGAAAAGTAAAGTAAAGAGATGAGGATGAAGAGTAAAGTAAAGAGATGAGGATGAAGAGTAAAGTAAAGAGATGAAGATGAAGAGTAAAGTAAAGAGATGAAGATGAAGAGTAAAGTAAAGAGATGAAGATGAAGAGTAAAGTAAAGAGATGAAGATGAAGAGAAAAGTAAAGAGAAGAAGATGAAGAGTAAAGAGATGAGGATGAAGAGTAAAGTAAAGAGATGAGGATGAAGAGTAAAGTAAAGAGATGAAGATGAAGAGTAAAGTAAAGAGATGAAGATGAAGGGTAGAGTAAAGAGATGAAGATGAAGAGTAAAGTAAAGAGATGAAGATGAAGGGTAGAGTAAAGAGATAAAGATGAAGAGTAAAGTAAAGAGATGAAGATGAAGAGTAAAGTAAAGAGATGAAGAGTAAAGTAAAGAGATGAAGGGTAGAGTAAAGAGATGAAGATGAAGGGTAGAGTAAAGAGATGAAGATGAAGGGTAGAGTAACGAGATGAAGGGTAGAGTAGGACAAGTGAGGATTCCTAGGATAAGAAGAAAGCTCTTCTTATCCTGGGAATCCTCACTTGTCCTACTCTACCCTTGTAGAAACATGTAGAAACATGACAAACACACTAGGAATTTGCTGAGGGTTACTCCACGCTAATGTTATTAATGATGAGGTTTACTCCACGCTAATGTTATTAATGATGAGGTTTACTCCACGCTAATGTTATTAATGATGAGGTTTACTCCACACTAATGTTATTAATGATGAGGTTTACTCCACACTAATGTTATTAATGATGAGGTTTACTCCACGCTAATGTTATTAATGATGAGGTTTACTCCACACTAATGTTATTAATGATGAGTTTACTCCACGCTAATGTTATTAATGATGAGGTTACTCCACACTAATGTTATTAATGATGAGGTTTACTCCACACTAATGTTATTAATGATGAGTTTACTCCACGCTAATGTTATTAATGATGAGGTTACTCCACACTAATGTTATTAATGATGAGGTTTACTCCACACTAATGTTATTAATGATGAGTTTACTCCACGCTAATGTTATTAATGATGAGGTTTACTCCACACTAATGCTATTAATGATGAGGTTTACTCCACGCTAATGTTATTAATGATGAGGGTTACTCCACACTAATGTTATTAATGATGAGGTTTACTCCACACTAATGTTATTAATGATGAGGTTACTCCACACTAATGTTATTAATGATGAGGTTTACTCCACGCTAATGCTATTAATGATGAGGTTTACTCCACGCTAATGTTATTAATGATGAGGTTACTCCACACTAATGTTATTAATGATGAGGTTTACTCCACGCTAATGCTATTAATGATGAGGTTTACTCCACGCTAATGTTATTAATAATGAGGTTACTCCACACTAATGTTATTAATGATGAGGTTTACTCCACACTAATGTTATTAATGATGAGGTTTACTCCACACTAATGCTATTAATGATGAGGTTTACTCCACGCTAATGTTATTAATGATGAGGGTTACTCCACACTAATGTTATTAATGATGAGGTTTACTCCACGCTAATGTTATTAATGATGAGGTTTACTCCACACTAATGTTATTAATGATGAGGTTACTCCACGCTAATGTTATTAATGATGAGGTTTACTCCACACTAATGTTATTAATGATGAGGTTTACTCCACACTAATGTTATTAATGATGAGGTTTACTCCACGCTAATGTTATTAATGATGAGGTTTACTCCACACTAATGTTATTAATGATGAGTTTACTCCACGCTAATGTTATACGCTAATGTTATTAATGATGAGGGTTACTCCACACTAATGTTATTAATGATGAGGTTTACTCCACGCTAATGTTATTAATGATGAGGGTTACTCCACACTAATGTTATTAATGATGAGGTTTACTCCACACTAATGTTATTAATGATGAGGTTTACTCCACACTAATGTTATTAATGATGAGGTTTACTCCACGCTAATGTTATTAATGATGAGGTTTACTCCACACTAATGTTATTAATGATGAGGTTTACTCCACACTAATGTTATTAATGATGAGGGTTACTCCACACTAATGTTATTAATGATGAGGTTTACTCCACACTAATGTTATTAATGATGAGGTTACTCCACACTAATGTTATTAATGATGAGGTTACTCCACGCTAATGTTATTAATGATGAGGTTACTCCACGCTAATGTTATTAATGATGAGGTTACTCCACGCTAATGTTATTAATGATGAGGTTTACTCCACGCTAATGTTATTAATGATGAGTTTACTCCACGCTAATGTTATTAATGATGAGGTTTACTCCACGCTAATGTTATTAATGATGAGGTTTACTCCACGCTAATGTTATTAATGATGAGGTTTACTCCACGCTAATGTTATTAATGATGAGGTTTACTCCACGCTAATGTTATTAATGATGAGGTTTACTCCACGCTAATGTTATTAATGATGAGGTTTACTCCACACTAATGTTATTAATGATGAGGTTTACTCCACGCTAATGTTATTAATGATGAGGTTTACTCCACGCTAATGTTATTAATGATGAGGTTTACTCCACGCTAATGTTATTAATGATGAGGTTTACTCCACGCTAATGTTATTAATGATGAGGTTACTCCACGCTAATGTTATTAATGATGAGGTTTACTCCACGCTAATGTTATTAATGATGAGGTTTACTCCACACTAATGTTATTAATGATGAGGTTACTCCACGCTAATGTTATTAATGATGAGGTTACTCCACGCTAATGTTATTAATGATGAGGTTACTCCACACTAATGTTATTAATGATGAGGTTTACTCCACGCTAATGTTATTAATGATGAGTTTACTCCACGCTAATGTTATTAATGATGAGGTTTACTCCACGTTAATGTTATTAATGATGAGGTTTACTCCACGCTAATGTTATTAATGATGAGTTTACTCCACACTAATGTTATTAATGATGAGGTTACTCCACACTAATGTTATTAATGATGAGGTTACTCCACACTAATGTTATTAATGATGAGATTTACTCCACGCTAATGTTATTAATGATGAGTTTACTCCACGCTAATGTTATTAATGATAAGGTTTACTCCACGCTAATGTTATTAATGATGAGGGTTACTCCACACTAATGTTATTAATGATGAGGTTTACTCCACGCTAATGTTATTAATGATGAGGTTTACTCCACACTAATGTTATTAATGATGAGGTTACTCCACACTAATGTTATTAATGATGAGGTTTACTCCACGCTAATGTTATTAATGATGAGTTTACTCCACGCTAATGTTATTAATGATGAGGTTACTCCACGCTAATGTTATTAATGATGAGGTTTACTCCACGCTAATGCTATTAATGATGAGGTTTACTCCACGCTAATGTTATTAATGATGAGGTTACTCCACACTAATGTTATTAATGATGAGGTTACTCCACACTAATGTTATTAATGATGAGTTTACTCCACACTAATGTTATTAATGATGAGTTTACTCCACACTAATGTTATTAATGATGAGGTTACTCCACACTAATGTTATTAATGATGAGTTTACTCCACACTAATGTTATTAATGATGAGGTTACTCCACACTAATGTTATTAATGATGAGGTTACTCCACACTAATGTTATTAATGATGAGTTTACTCCACACACTGTTACTCCGCACACAGCGGACGGGGGGGGGGGGGGGGGGGGGGGGGGTTAGTGCGCGGATGAGGAGGAGGGAGGGTCGAGCTGGCCTCTGTTTTGTTTGACGATGCTTTGAGCGTAAACAAGAAG
This sequence comes from Tiaroga cobitis, assembly GCA_030578255.1. Taxonomy (NCBI): domain Eukaryota; kingdom Metazoa; phylum Chordata; class Actinopteri; order Cypriniformes; family Leuciscidae; genus Tiaroga; species Tiaroga cobitis. Next base: position 3,619,333 of record CM060606.1, read on the forward strand.
TGACGCCACCCAACATCGCTTAGATCACCTTTAATGCTGGATGACTATAATTACTCATTTGCTCCATTCAATACAGACATCGGTAGCAGGACTGGTATCATTCACAGTATAATCATTTAATGCCGTTAATTAAATATTTACAATATACTGTCTTTATGTCCTTTCTACATATACGGGCATCTTCTGTAGCAGTTTCAGATGATATATAAACACTTCAAATGTTAGAGTATTTCCCCCATGTGACGTCTGTACATTGTATTTTTGTACTATTTTTAGCCACATATTTACAGGGGGGGGGGGGGGTTTCTTTCAAAATACTATGTGTATTATTTCACTTGTTTGCACTCTTGAATTATCAGTAACTTAAATTGATATTTAGTATATTAAAGTTTAATGTTTTGATAGTGTATAATGTTGGTAATAAAATAAAATCTTTGCTCTTTTGCAATAATATTAATTGCATGGACTACTCTTTCTTATCAGTACTGGCTAGTGCTGGCTAGATAAATATATTGTTTATTGATAAGTAACATATCACATACCGTGTGTGTGCATGTGTATGTGTGTTTCTGTTCTATTTTTCTGTTCTAGTCGTTTCAAGGTTTTTGTTCAGGTGAGTGTGTTACGGACCACTGACAGAAGAGGGCGATATTTCACTAAAATAGAGTCGACTCCGATTCCTGACTCCCACTGTATAGTCGATGGAACCGACTCCGGGATTCGACTCCATTTCAAAAAAGCGCTGGGAACAAGAATACAGGCTTGCCTTCAGTTTCACACACACTGACACAATGCCTAAAACTCCAGACAAAACTAGTCCAGTTTAGAGATTTTAGATATTACCTTGAAACGATGAGCATCATCATCGTGTCCTAGTTGTTGCCAATGCCTAATTTTAAAGAGGATGAGGGCGATAAGCTGTCATCTCTTATAAATGCTGTTTGGACAGGTGAGTTCAAGAGTCAAGACGCAAAAAATAATACCTAGATACATACAATAATGTACACGTACTAATGTGTTTAATCTTGTTGGAAGGTTTTCTTTACAATTACGATTATTTAAATGTTTATGAACAATATTGGGATTACAATACGATAAAACTTGATGATACCAATAATCTGGCACGAAGGTATGATGTGATTGCCTGTTGTTATTTTATTTATTTATTTGTGAAGTAAGCTACATGTAAGATGAAAGAGTGTGCGGTTTTCTGCAGCTCGAGAGTCGATTCCTGTGCAGGAGTCGAGTCTAGGATTCGACTCTTCTGGACTCGGCTCTCCGTCGGCAGGTGAGGCACACACACACGTACCCTCACCACGACCGAGTTGAGACACCGCCCGTATGTAGTTTCCCAACAACACTTCGCCCACACCAGTTTCCATCTGAACAAGAACCTAAACGCGGAAACCGGCCGTTCACAGTCGTGTTCACACGACACCTTTAGCGTGTGTTCAGCAATCTGCGATTATTCTGAACCTTTTTAAGTTCTGAAACATGAAAACACCTCACACTCGACGGGGAGAAGCATGCCTTCCTGCTAGCAATTTGTCATGTGTTCTACAGGTCAACACACAGTAATAACTCAAAAGGTCACATTCAGCACGACAGCATCTGCGCACATCTGCTCGACGGGCACGCGCTTGAGCTTATGCAAATGAAACATAAAACATCGACAACATATTTGTGCCATAAATCGGAGCCTCTGGCTACTCAAACCCTCACTGTTCACGGGAACGAACCACTAAACTGAACACTGAGAAACATCATCATCATCATCATCATCACACCTGGCAGACGAAGAAGAGTTGCAAAGGTGCAAGCCATGACAGGTTATTAAACCAGTCCAGTCGTGACAGAAGTAAACATACTGAACACACATAGAGCTTTTTCGAGCAAAGGCGACGGCTGTAATAACATGTCGTGATTTGACGAACACACACACACTCACACGTACCTGTTCGCCCTAGCGCGTCCTCTTGATGTGTGTATTCAGGGTTTCGGCCGCTCGCCTCAGCAGTTCATCAGAAAATCCACATCGGCGCAAAATAACAGGTTGTGTTGAGTCTGTTGTGTAGCTGAGTTTCAGGAGCGTGTTTGTGTCTTGGTGATGATCCACTCGCACTTCCGGATTCTGTGTGTTGTTCAGCGGGTGGGGCGAGCAAACCTCGAGTGTGTGTACTCTCTCTCTCCACTTCTGCTGTGTTAAACTGATAGTTATCGATATCAATATATCCTACAGCAGAAAACCTTCCGCGGTTTACTATCTAAAATAAATAAATAAATAAATATATATATATATATATATATATAAAGATTATTTATACAGTATTTATTATTTATACAGTATTTTTATATTATATTATACATTCTATATTATATTATTTATACAGTATTTATTATTTATACAGTTTACTGTAGTATGCATATTTTTTTACACATCATTATTGTTTTAAATTAATATGTGACATTATCTTGAATCAAAATAATGATGGGGGGTGGGGACAACCTGTCACTCACCTGAGATCCACCAATAGCAAACCACCACCATCCAAACATCCAATCAATTCCCCACAGACACAATCAAGCCCCGCCCCACATTTGTTCTTGTTCGAGAAGCGCTTCACTCGATGGTTTCAGTCACTGGATATACGGCACAATAGAAGAAACTTCCCTGTCCTGCTTCATACGATTGTTTTCGGTAGAGTAATTTCAGTTTAAGGCAGTCTGCGGGAACTAACATTATAGAACAAACTCTAGCAGTGCTGTAAACTGCCCCGAACTCATAACACAACACGACACGTCTCATGAGTCACTTAACTGCTATTAGGCTTATGAAAATGAAATGAACATATTTTTAAATGTTATGAGGGATTAATAATAGAATGTATTTAACACAATTATCCCCTTTAATTAAATTGTATCATTATTATATCAAATCTATGACACTTATTGTCTTCTCACTATACCTCTAATCATTCATGTGCAATAAAATGTTATTTAATGATGAAAAATTGTGTGTTATCAAAAGCAACACTTAATAATATCTCATATCAGAGAAATTGTTTTTCAATGACACGTTTCATAAGATTTCAAAGTTGGGTATGTCCCACTTTTGGTCAACACGTCACACGTCAGACATTCATTAAAATGTAATAAAATCAGGCAATATCAGGGACAGCTGTCACTCTGAAGGACCCCTTGCCAGAGTGCACCAGTGTCAGACAGGCTCTGATAAGCTTTATAGTTTTAGAATAGGCCTATTTTAAATCCTCATGTTAATATTTCCTGTGTCGCAGACATGATTTGTCAACACCCTCTTCCAATTTCTAAAGGAAATTACTTGAAATGTTTAGACCATTTTATTCTCCTGAAGCAGATTATATTAGCATACAGCATCATCAGAGAAAACAAAATGGCTTCTATGAACTCCAGTTGTTTTGTGAAAGCAATACCTCTATGTGTCAACACCAGCTGTCTGTCTGGCAGAGGCGACGCGCCAATGACGGAGTTGACATTCAACGTCAAGTCATCGTACTTTTCTGACCCCATATATTGCTTTTGTGGATTGATAGTCATCACTTCTAGCAGAGTTAGGGTTGAAGAAACAGAAAATCCAGCATTTAGTGTTGTTTATGTGTCTATGTGGTGTTTTTAATATGCTTTAAGACAAGCATGTGTGAACTCATCAGTCGACAGCATTGCTGAGTAACTGAACCAAAGACAGGCTCAAACACACATTGCTGGTGTTTCTTTTTCTTTCTTTTTTTATTAAAGCAGAACATAAGACCAAACACAGTTAGACGACACCATCAATACAAAACACGTGAAACAGAAAGTAGGATGTACGTGTAATTATGTGAAGTGTGTGTGTAAAGTGTGTATCTCTATTGTAAGTTTCCTGATATATGTAGAACTGAAATCTCTGGTGTTTCTGCGGTCACACACACACACACACACAGCACCAGATGGCATCCGAGCGGCGTCAGGAGAACTGCAGATCGCCTCTTTCCGCAGGGCAATGGTGTTGCAAGTGGGAAGTAATCTATGACATGGTGGGGAAAGTCTTGCAACACCCAACTCTTCAGTCAAAGATGAAGAAATGATGCGCTATATGAACTCAGTCAACCCATGAAACCTGTGCCAGAACACGAAACACTCCTCAGGTTATTCCCGAGGGAAGAGGATCTATATCCTGCTTTTGCTGCACTCTAAAACATAATGGGTTATTTTTTACCCAGACTGCTGGGTTATGCCTGTTGGGTCATTTTTGTTGGGTTATTTTCCAAACTGTTGGGTAGTTGTGTGTGTGTGTGTGTGTGTGTGTAACCCACTACTGGGTTAAATTTACCTGACGGTACCTGCTCCCCCCACTGATCTATATAGAATGACTGGATAGCTCATGACGTCATAAACAGTGAAGCCACCGCGCCGCCATATTGTGATTCCCTAGTGAGCTCACGCGTTCTATTGAATCAATAGGAAATTGTATGATTTGACTAAGAAAACATTGCATAACGAGACACCGTCTTTAAATCTAAAGTCTCCCTGAACAGTCTTACAACGCAAACATCCTTAGCATTTAAATGGGTATTTGTTTAAAGTCGGAAATTATTCCTGCTTACTAAAAATTAAGTATATGTGAATTGTGAACTTAAAATTTAGCTCTTTCTGATTGTGTTTTACAGATAGATCAGTAGTCTGTTCAAGTATTTGATTAGTTAGCAAGAACATGTCCAGGAAATGCATAATACAAATTGTATGGGTTAATGTATACCTGTTTCACCTCTTATTTACCCCTTATTTACACTGCACACGTCTGCGGCGCCACGCGGCTACCGGAGCTGATCCCGCCCACAAATCGCGATTGATTGCTCGACCTGCTCGATTGCTCGACCTGCTCGATTGCTTTTGTCCGCCTCGCTGCCTGCTGTGAGCTGCGAGTTTGTTTGCGTCGTGGCTGTCTAAGCCTCTTATTAGCTTCGTATTTCCTTCTGTTTTTCCGTATTTCTCTCTTTTATTCTGTTCTGAACCATCATTTAACTCATAATTACAACTCGGACTGTTGGCCGGACGCGTCTCAAGCCATTATACGGCTGGAACCGCAAATACGGTTGGAACATTGTTTGCTGGTCGTAGAGCGAGACACTGCTTCACTGCTGCTCGCCCTGCGATCGACTGCTTTTGTCAGCCTCGTTGCCTGCTGTGAGTTTGTTTGTTTGCGTCGTGGCTGTCTAAGCCTCGTATTAGGTCGTATTTCTTTCTGTTTCTCCGTATTTCTTTCTTTTATTCTGTTTTATTCTGTTTTGTTAAAATGGCGAATATATCAGGTGTATGTTATCTACCTTTTGGTGCAGATGAGAACGAATCTGATCTGTGCAGTCTGAATTAGAAGCTGTAGAAAAGCAGATCCGTGACCTTCTAGAGAGACAAGCTGAGCTGAGAGACCGGCGTTTAGCTCTTGAAACATCACGCGCTGATGCACACGGATCAGTGATTAACGTTAGTAACCCGCTGACGCCGACCTCGTCTACTCCGTGCGTTTCTCAGCATTGGTCCCGAGCGTCCAGGTCACGATCAGCCATGGTTTCATTCACTCCGGCTCCAACACACCACCACGAAGCCTGGGTGGTTCCGCGGAAGCCGCGAGCCAGGACAAGAATCTTTTCGCCCCTCCCGGTGTTCGAGATCTCCACTCAGAACCGCTTCTCCCCTCTTCGTGAAATGGAACGCGATGCTGTGATCATCGGCGTTTCCACCGTCCGACACGTCCACGCTACGTTAGGTAAAAGTAAGGTGCACAGTCACTGCTTTCCTGGTGCTCGTGTTCTCGATATCACTGCGCGGGTAACTGAGATCTTGAACGGTGACGAGCGCGTCGGAGCTGTTGTGCTGCACGCGGGAGCTAACGACACTAGGCTGCGACAGACGGAGGTTCTGAAGAAAGACTTCAGGAGCCTTATCGATACGGTACGCAGTACAGCGCCTGAAACATCAATTATTGTGTCTGGACCGCTTCCTACGTACCGACGAGGGCATGAAAAGTTCAGTAGATTATTCGCGCTAAATGAATGGTTATTGTCATGGTGCAATGAGCAGAAACTGCTCTTTGTAAATAATTGGAATCTGTTTTGGGAGCGACCAAGGCTCTTCCGCGCTGACGGCTTACACCCAAGTAGAATCGGGGCAGATCTTCTGTCGGATAACATCTCCAAGATGTTAAATACCGTTTGACTAGTATCCAAAAATCCAAATCACAGTCTCTACTGCACCAATTTAATTGATATTAATACTAGTGTAGAACATTGCATAGAAACTGTGTCTATTCCTCGTTTACTAAGATCAAATAATAAATCTACTGCGGGATCTAGAAAAAATCTAATTGTTATTAAAACAAAAAATCTCGCTATTAGTGAACAAAAACAATTTCTAAAGCTAGGTCTTCTAAACATTAGATCGCTCACACCGAAGGCGGTTATTGTAAATGAAATGGTCACAGATAATAATTTCGATGTTCTGTGCCTTACTGAAACCTGGCTTAAACCAAATGATTATTTCGGTCTAAATGAGTCTACTCCGCCAGGATACTGTTATAAGCATGAGCCCCGTCTGATCGGTCGTGGCGGCGGTGTTGCAACAATCTATAGAGATATCCTTAATGTTACTCAGAAAACTCGTCATAGGTTTAATTCGTTTGAAGTACTTGTGCTAAATGTTACGCTCTTAGATGTAAGAAAAAAATCCCTATTATCTCTAGCATTGGCTACCGTATATAGACCTCCAGGGCCTTACGCCGATTTCCTAAAAGAGTTTGCTGACTTTCTATCAGATCTTTTGGTCAACGTCGATAAAGCATTAATTGTTGGAGATTTTAACATACACGTAGATAATTTAAATGATGCGTTAGGGGCTGCGTTTACAGATTTATTAAACTCCTTCGGGGTCAAGCAAAACGTCACCGGACCAACTCATCGTCTTAATCATACACTCGATTTAATTATATCATATGGAACCGATCCAACCGATATAGATATCATTCCACAAAGTGATGATGTCACTGACCATTACATGGTAACTTGCATATTAAGTACTGCTGTAATATGTCATGCTGCGCCACGTTATCGACCAGGTAGAACAATTCTTCCATCCACCATAGATCATTTCTCAAATAGCTTATCTGATCTGTCTCAGCTGCTGCCTGAACCCAAACAAACAGATGAACTAGATGAACTAACTAGCACTATGAGCACCATTCTCTCTAGAACATTGGATATTGTTGCACCCATTAGATTAAAAAAGGTCAGAGAAAAAAGTATAGCACCATGGTACAATAATACTACGTATGTTTTAAAGAGAGAACCCCGTAATTTAGAGCGTAAATGGAAAAAAACTAATTTAGAGGTCTTTAGAATCACGTGGAAAGACAGTATGTCACGTTATAAAAAGGCCCTTAAAACGGCCAGGGCTGAGCACCTCAGCAAATTAATAGAAAACAACCGAAATAATCCAAGGTTTTTATTTAATACCGTGGCTAGACTTACAAATAAACAGACGTCGTCTGAACAAAATACCTCGTTACAGTTTAGTAGTAATGATTCCATGAACTTCTTCACCGAAAAAATTGAAAGCATCAGAATCAAAATCGTAAACGTTCAATCTTTACTCGCGCCTTATAATTCAGCCGCAATTATCACCCCGCAAGAACAATTACAATGCTTTACAACCATAGAACAAAAAGAGTTAAATAAACTTATCACTTCATCTAAAACAACAACGTGTTTATTAGATCCTATACCAACTGAACTACTGAAAGAAGTGTTACCTATAGTGGAAGAGCCTCTTCTCAATATTATTAACTCATCTTTATCTTTAGGTCATGTTCCAAGAACGTTCAAGCTGGCTGTTATAAAACCTCTTATTAAGAAACCACATTTAGATCCAAATAACCTAGCAAATTACAGACCCATTTCGAATCTTCCATTTATGTCAAAAATATTAGAAAAAGTTGTGTCCAGTCAACTCGGCTCTTTCTTGCAAGAAAACGACATCTATGAAAAGTTTCAGTCTGGATTCAGGCCACATCATAGCACTGAAACTGCGCTTGTTAGAATCACAAATGATTTACTTTTAGCTTCGGACCAAGGCTGTATCTCAGTACTAGTTTTACTTGATCTTAGTGCTGCGTTCGACACTATAGATCACACAATACTCTTAGATCGACTACAAAATTACACTGGTGTTCAAGGACAAGCATTAAGCTGGTTCAGGTCATACTTATCTGACCGCTACCATTTCGTCTACTTAAATGGAGAAAAATCGATCATAACTTCGGCAAACTATGGAGTGCCGCAGGGATCTGTGTTAGGCCCTTTATTATTCTCAATATATATGCTGCCACTTGGTAATATTCTAAGGAAACATGGAATTAGTTTCCATTGTTATGCTGATGACACTCAAATATATATTTCATCACGGCCAGATGAATACGCTAAATTATGCAAATTGACAGATTGTGTTAAAGATATAAAAGATTGGATGACGCGTAATTTTCTTTTATTAAATCCAGACAAGACAGAGGTAATACTTATCGGTTGTAAAAACCGTCCACAAAACCTTTCACAGCACGACTTTAACATAGTAGGATGCCCTGTTACTTTATCCGCTACAGTAAAAGACCTGGGTGTTACATTAGACTGCAACTTGTCTTTTGAAAAGCATATTTCATATGTTACAAAAACAGCCTTTTTCCACTTTAGAAACATTGCTAAGCTACGTAACATGCTATCAGTCTCTGATGCAGAAAAGTTAGTTCATGCATTCATGACCTCGAGACTAGATTACTGTAATGCTTTATTAGCTGGTTGTCCTGCATCTTCAATAAACAAGCTACAGTTAGTCCAAAATGCAGCCGCTAGAGTTCTTACTAGATCAAGAAAATATGATCATATAACACCGATTTTATCATCACTTCATTGGTTACCTATAAAGTTCCGTATTAATTACAAGGTATTGCTTTTGACTTATAAAGCTCTAAATGGTTTAGCTCCAGTCTATTTAACGGATCTTCTATCGCCCTACAATCCATCGCGCTCTTTAAGATCACTAAATTCGAGGCTTCTGGTCATTCCTAGGATATCCAGATCCACCAAAGGAGGCAGAGCATTTTCACATTTAGCTCCGAAGCTCTGGAATAGCCTTCCTGATATTGTTCGTTGCTCAGACTCGCTCTCACAGTTTAAAACTAGACTGAAGACGCATCTATTTAGCCAGGCATTCATATACATTTTTTATCTTACAGTTACTGTAAATTCGGCCTCTAGTTCATAAACGCCAGAGGAGAACTGGCCCCCGACTGAGCCTGGGTTCTCCCAAGGTTTTTTTTTCTCCATTGGGTCATCTGATGGTGTGTTAGGACACCTTTAGGTCACTGGAGTTTTTCGGTTCCTTGCCACTGTTGCCTTTGGCTTGCTCAGTTGGGGATATTCAAATTAATTAACCAATCATACCATTGATCAGCTCTACCAAACTTGGATGTCTTTTTTTTCCCAGTAATAAACAAACATTGTTAAGTTGTTTTGATTGATACTGTGAAGCAGCTTTGATACAATCTGTATTGTGAAAAGCGCTATATAAATATATTTGACTTGACTTGACTTGACAAATCGGCAAATCACGTGGAAATGTTCCTGGTGTGAGTTGACACCGCGTGAAGGTAGGAATAAAACATTGTCGGAGCCGTAATGCGCCGCAGATGTGTGCAGTGTAAATAAGGGGTTTACACATAGGCCTACTCTGTTTGCAGTGCATATTTTTTTACCATACCCATGTCAACAGGTCCAAGTGCGGTGCGTGCAGAGATCGTTTGTGCTGCAGGCGCTGAATTAAAGTGACAGCGCATGATTCGTGGTCAAACTGAACACGGATTGACATGAAAATATTAAATAAATGCATTTAATAAAATTTGTAAGAAGTAATGCATTGAATAATACGTTTATTGGGTTTAAACTTGAATACGTCTGTGAAAGAATGTAGGAAAGAACATAGCAGGCTATACATTTTTTTTAAACAACACGAAAATAGCGACAATTGTGCATATAAATTACTATATATGGGCTTAAAGTACAACCTGTGAGCAGTTTTTCAAGATCCTTTTGTGATCTTCGTTTTACACTTGTTGATGCACAGCGAGTCATCTTAAAAGTGCCGTCAGAGCTACCGATCTCTGCATAACGGCCGTTGGAGCCCTCTGCTGGTAGGGAATCGTAAGATGGCCGCTCGAACACTTCCGGTGGCTTCACTGCCTGGTGGCAGTTTAGAACGTCATGAGCTATCCAGTCATTATATAGATCAGTGGCTCCCCCTCATAAACTACCCAGCCTGCTGGGTTATAGTAACCCACCGCTGGTTTGCCAAACTGGATTAAAGTGGATTTGTAATGGTCATTTTGTCTTCTGTCCTGAGAGAAAACTTCCTGAGGTGGTCTTTACTTTAACCCAGCATGTGTTCTGTTCTATATTTACCCAGTGCTGGGTTGCCAAATGGGTTGTTTTTAACTAGAGATGCACCATATGAACAATTTGGCCGATACCGAATTTTTTTATAACCGATATATCGGCCGATAAATCTATTTCCAAATTTTGAGAGCCTGATTACAAAAACAAAAATCTCAGCATTAAAATCCATCTTCAAAACACACAATTATAACGTTCTCATTATAATGTTATGTAGCCTAAAGGACAGACTTGTGCTGCACGTTGTACTTAACATGTATTTTCCTTTTTTGAAGTGATTTCAATCATATTTCAAGCAATCTGAAGTGTCTCAGCTGAGGGAAATAATACATTATTTATCGGCTTTATTATATCGGGCAAATTCTCTCATCGGGCCGATAATGATAACATTAAAAATGATCATATATCGTCCGATACCGATATGGTGGCCGATATATTGCGCATCCCTATTTTTAACCCAGCCATTTTTAGAGTGTGTGAAGCGAAGATTCGTCAGTGTTTCACTCCAGCCATGTTTGACCTCAGTGTACAGGTGATGAATCTGGTAGCAGTGCTTCTGCCGGACAGGAGAATAAAGGACTGTGCTAATGGAGGAGCCACGAGTTCCAGAGGGAGTCCACACAGATCACATTAGCAGTGGAGACTGCCCTGACACACGACGAGACCCGCTGGATGGCAGGAGTCATCACACACACACATCACCAACACGTTCAGCTGGAACTAACGGCATCCTAACGGGCCAAGCTCTCGGTTCCATCCTGAACGAGCTTCAGCACATGCAGTGCCGGTGTTTCAGCAGTCCACGGATAAGAGCAGCAGGATATCAAAGAGTACGAGACGATGCACATTTCCACATCTAAACAAATATTGTAACGTTGAGATTACGAGCTGTTATTGCCAAATCTACTGTGTAAAAACAGCCATTTGTTCTTTTGTGCGCAAGCGACAGACTGCAGCATTCCGATCAGGGTATATTCCTATGGTATATTCTGGCAAACCGTTTGCCAATCACTTCTAGCAATCGGCAAAGCAAGCTGTGGCACACGCCATTTACCAACAAGCGATGGGTAATTCGCAAACCACAATGTTATTTTCTGTTTCCCAGCACGATACCACAGAACGGCATAAAGTAAGAGGCTTGAGAAGAGGCGGGGCACCAGTTAAAACATTTCAAGTTAAAGTTCAGGCAAACAGGTATTAATATTCAAGTTTTAGTCATTTTGGTTGTTTATAGCTGAATTAGTAGAACGCAATCATACACAACCGATTTTATTGGTTTATAATCATAGACTGCAAAAAAAAAATCGTATCCTCAAAACAGAATATTACGGAGCCCCCCTAGTCCCACTTTGTCAAAAAAGATAGCTATCTCGTATTATAACTATGATAGCTATTATAACTATCTCGTGGCCTCAAGATAGTAACTCGTGGCCTCAAGATAGTAACTCGTGGCCTCAAGATAGTAACTCGTGGGCTCAAGATAGTATCTCGTGGCCTCAAGATAAGTAACTCGTGGCCTCAAGATAGAGTTACTATCTTGAGGCCACGAGTTACTATCTTGAGGCCATGAGATACTATCTTGAGGCCACGAGTTACTATCTTGAGGCCACGAGTTACTATCTTGAGGCCACGAGTTACTATCTTGAGGCCACGAGATAGTTATAATTAATTTTTTTGACAAAGTGGGACTAGGGGGGCTCCGTAGAATATACTCTCAGAAAGCTTGATTTATCTTAAAACTTCTACGTAGGAAGCTTCTGGATCTGAGAGCAACTCTGAGTGAGGAAAAGACAAAAAAGTTATAAAAAATATGTGATTTTTGTTATGTCTGGTAGGCTACATGGACCAGAAAAGCACGAACACAATTGCTGCGGGGAGTTCCGATCATGGTATGCGGAAAATTCGGATCCGATTTGAGCTTTGGATCCTTGTGTTTGAATCCGTTGAAATATCTGAACTTCTGTGGCTAGACCGTATGCGACCGGCCGACCGGATGTGATGTATTAATTAAAACTATGAGCGTGAGGCTACCAATATTTTAACTCTTTAATGTTATTCTGTAAACGCTATTTCTGTAAAATGTTGATTATTAATAATTATGGCAGAAAAAAATATGTTTTAATTATTAAATATATTTTTATATTTATTAGCTCTCTAAAGTTTTTATTGTAGATGTATTGAGGGTCATTTGTTTTGTGTGGATATATTCATGCATGCATTACATTCATTAAAATCATTAATTTTACCATTGTGAATAGCCGAGGTAACGGTTGCTTCACAACCAATTTCAAAGTTCCGTGCGACTGACACTAGGGGGTGAAATGCGACAATCGCAGGCCTATGTCGTGTGCATTCGAAAGGCGGCTAATAAATGTAAGCGATCGGGTGCGGATATCTATAAATCAGAGACAATTATGTTGCGGGTGGTTGGCGGTGCATTATTAATTAGAAGCAGCCGATTCGGGTGACGTTTAAGATGATCCGTGCATATAGCCTCGTCTTAAACGATCAAGCTGTAGATGATTTTTCAATTGTATTACACAATGGAGGTGTGAACTTAAAGCTATTAGAAATTCTATATTTTATTAAGATATTACATAAGAATGGGGTTGTCATGATCATGGCAATATCTTATACTGTTGGATTCTTTATTGGATTCATATGCTATATTGTTCCAAATATAATTGCGTTCTACTTAATTCAGCTATAAACAATCAATATTTGACTAAAACTTGAATATTAATACCTGTTTGCCTGAACTTTAACTTTGAAATGTTTTAACTGGTGCCCCGCCTCTTCTCAAGCCTCTTACTTTATGCCGTTCTGTGGTGTCGTGCTGGGAAACAGAAAATAACATTGTGCTTTGCGAATTACCCATCGCTTGTTGGTGGCGTTGGTAAATCATCTGAGGATGATTTCTGGTTGGTTTTAATAAACCAAAACCCAATGTCTGCTAAACGTCACAAGATTAACTTCCACATTGCAATAAATCATAACATCATGCGTCGATTTTTTGGTGGTTTTCAATTGTGATAGTGATCAAACATCTTCCAAACCACTCATGCCGATGCCATATCGGCCTGATAAAAGCTTGATGTCATGCCAACAAAATCCACACTAACCACATGTAATCATCTTTCTTTAAAGTTGGAATTGTTTTTTTTCTGATGTTTATTCCAACCAAATTGCAACGTCTGTCCTATGTTGGAGTTTGACATCAAACAACGTTTAGACATCAACACAATTTCCATTTATGCTTTGATATTATGCTTGGCAAGTAGTGAAGTAAAAGTTTTACAAAATAAAAATACTCTGATAATGTACATAGGCTACTTCCCAGATAGCACAAGTCTATTTGATGTGATATTTACATCTGGAAGACGTATTTTAAAGAGTGTTTGCTCATCTGCAAGACATCTATTGGACGTTTCCTGTCAGATGTCAAATAGACGTTTAGAAGATGTCTTTAAGATGTAATGATTTAGAATGCATGTTAAACTGACATCTTCTAAACGTCTATTTGACATCTGACAGGAAACGTCCAATAGATGTCTTGCAGATGAGCAAACACTCTTTAAAATACGTCTTCCAGATGTAAATATCACATCAAATAGACTTGTGCTATCTGGGTTGAGTAACTACTTAAGTACAGTCATAAAGTAGAAATACCTTCATTAAGCTTCAACAACTATTGATTAAAAAAAAACATTTTCCCTTAGAGTTCGAGTTATAATTATAAACGAGGCTGTGAAAGCGAACGAGTGAGTAGATGAGTTTATCTGTTCGGCTGCTGACGTTTAATGACAGACAACCTCCTTTTGACAAGACAAGTTAAAGCTATAAATACCAGAAGGGGGTATGATGTATTTTATGTTATAATACGTAAAACTAGATACAGAAGCTCCAAATACTATTTGTTCACTTAAGTTGCACTTACAAAAATTAACATAAGACCAAACACAGTTAGACCCCAGATAGCACAAGTCTATTTGATGTGATATTTACATCTGGAAGACGTATTTTAAAGAGTGTTTGCTCATCTGCACGACGTCTATTGGACGTTTCCTGTCAGATGTCAAATAGACGTTTAGAAGATGTCTTTAAGATGTAATGATTTAGAATGCATGTTAAACTGACATCTTCTAAACGTCTATTTGACATCTGACAGGAAACGTCCAATATACGTCTTGCAGATGAGCAAACACTCTTTAAAATACGTCTTCCAGATGTAAATATCACATCAAATAGACTTGTGCTATCTGGGACGACACCATCAATACGAATGAATGTCATTACATTAGATAATGAAATACCAAAGCAAGCTGAATTTGTTTTAGTGAACCAAACGTCTCGGGTTACATAACCCATGTTCTGTGAATAGAGAACAAGACGCAATGGGAGACGGCCTTCGGGCGGAGCTGATCGCCTGAACCCGCATCACGCTAATTTATTAGCAGATGACTCACTGTTGATGTAGTGAACGAGCCATAGGTTTCCCATCAGAGGATCCACCCTCGGCAGCGAGAGTAATGCAGAGTCTCGTTTATGGAGTGAAAACAGTCTCAAAACCTTCCACAAATGCACGCGAGAGATCCACATGCGCGCGCACCCATCCACAAATGCACGCGAGAGATCCACACACGCAAACCAATCCACAAATGCACACCATGAGATCCACTCAGGGGCGTAGAATTTAGTAGGCAATATCCAGTGACACTGATATATCCCTAGCAATATATCCCTAGCAATAATTTCGATCAAAACTTAAGATATATTTATATTGATGTCCCCATCCCCACCAATTTCAAAATCAAACCTACGCCACTGCCACACATGCAAACCAATCCACAAATGCACACCATGAGATCCACACATGCAAACCAATCCACAAATGCACGCGACAGATCCACACACACACATATCAATCCACAGATGCACGCAAGAGATCCACACACACAGCGATCCACGAATGCACGCGAGAGATCCACACACACACACACACAGCGATCCACGAATGCACGCGAGAGATCCACACACACACACACACACACAGCAATCAATACCTGTAGTTTCATGCACAGCGAATCACGTGACTTTTGAGACTGTTGTTCCGTGGCCTTGATTCACAAATGCACACAAGCCAATCTGTCCACAAGCCTCTCTGTCCACATTACCTGCAAGGATGCGATATGGTGTCTTCCTCCAGAGGGTGCTAACCGGCCTTCGAGCTGAGTCTTTCAAAGGGCTGGATTCATTTAATTTTCTGATTTGCGAGAAAACTGAAGTCTAAACATTTTTCACTAAATATCATATACATAAATGCAAATATAGAGTAAAACCAAACCTCTTTGTTTATTCTTCAACGTATAATCAGAATATATAGCCTATTAAGAAAACCATTCGGATAACAGGACAGCTTTAAAGTCTTTAAATTATTTCTATAACTGTTATCCAACTACTAGGCTGTACTACGTTTTCTTTTGTTTATATTATTGTAATTCTGAATGTACTTTGTGATAATGTACAAATGTACCCCTCCCCCCACACACACATTCATTGGAGAATAATATATTTTCAGCAATTACCTATATGTTTTGCTTTCCTTATTTTTAAAGAAAGGATGAATGCTTGCACATAAATTAACCAACAAAGTAAAATATTTCTTTCAAAAGAATTCACAAGTATTACCCTCAAGTAAACAATTCTCAAGCAAACCATTACCTACAAAAGTTTGAGATTTGCCTCAGTTGCTCTTTTTGCGGTGAATCAGATTAACCAGTTGTTCATCTTTTTTGATCTGTCCATTTACTAAAAAGCTTTGGCAAAATATTTGTAAGTGTATCAAGAGTTAAATAGTAAAAGTGAGATATTTTTTCAAACAACTAAATAATGAGACTGAATGATATACTCAATTCAAGGCAATGTTTATTACAAAGCAACCACAACATGAAAAGAGTAAACGATAACAGAATTTTCATTTTTGGGTGAATTTTCATTTTCACAAAACAGTATGGACAAGTATTTTGGTAATTTATAACTTTTAGATCATATACACTACAATTGTAATGACAACTGCACTAAATGTGTCTGAACTTTATTATAAGGTGTGTGCAGGTCTGATCCAGGTAGGTGTGGGTGTGTGGGTGTGTGTGTGTGTGTGTGTGTGTGTACATTAAACTTGCAAGACAGATTGAACATACTCTCGTGTATTTAAGTAAATGTCCATCCCAAATGATTCTGATTGTTCTAATGGGTTAATGGAATTCTTGAGTTGCTCTAGCTGCAGTTGAGTGAGGATGGTGTTTGCTATGGGAATGATTATGCCCTCTTCTCTTCTTGCAGCAAAACCACTGTCATCCCAGTCAAAATGAGCAACAATAACCATGCACTTATATCAGTCTCTATGCCATGAATTTTCTACAGTGCACTTTAGAGTGCACCTATTTTGGAAGCTACTATATATATATATATATATGAATCAGTCAATCATTTATGACAGGATTACTTATTACATTATTTATGTATATATGAATTGTTTTATTTCATATTGAAACATGTTGATGAGATACAATGTAGTAATTAATTTTTATTGTTAATAAGTGCATGGTTATTGTTGCAGTGACACTAAATTAGCTAACAGTTAAAACGGGGGGGCTCCGAGCTCGTAAATTGGGCCCGAACCCAGAGTACTCCCCCCGTATCTCTGGTTTAAGATAATCAGGCAAGTGTGAGGAGATGGGGTGGTGGAGGCAGGGCCGGACTGGGACACAATTTCAGGCCGGGAAATCCTACACCCATCCAGGCCATCCTATGCACCCAAATAAAAATTTTGAAACACGGACAACCCTATTTTTTTTTTCATTTGATGAAAAAAAAAAAAGGAAATTTGTATTACCTTATTAAATGTATGCATCATCTATCTTGTCAAATTCTTACATTTGATCAATAAATTCAGTTATAATAATAAGACACTATAGGGCGGTTACCCATCAAATTAAATAATGTGCACTGCAATCAAATAATGTTTTGAGATTGATGTTTTAAATAAATGTTTGAATTGTGACGTGCCTCTAGGCCCGTCCTACTGAGGTAATTAATGTGAAACACCTGCAGAGGGTTATAAAAGGTAATGGTTCTCTGACTAGGGGTGGCTTCGGTTACCCTCTGGTTTTCTGTTAGTTTGGGTTGTTGTTTTATTTGTTATTTGTTTGTTTTATGTATTAGTTTTTAGTTTGGGAAGTTATGTTTACAGGCCTGTGTTATTGGAACGTGTTTATTGTGTTTTGCGTTATTTACGTAGCTTATTCTTTATTGTCAATAAAATCTCTTTGACTGGCTTTTGTTCTCGTTGCCTCCCTCATTTGTCGTGGCTTAGAGCCGGCCGTGACAGAATATACAAATAAAAAATGCAATACTTAAACATTAAACTAAACCGCCAATAGGTGGCGGCAAGTGAGCCAGATAGCACACGTACGTCTGCAAGATGTCTGTTAAAGATCACTTCATCTGGAAAGCATCTGCTGTTTACTAACATGTCTGATAGACATCTTTAAGATGTCAGTTTAACATGCATTCTAAATCATTACATCTTAAAGACATCTTCTAAACGTCTATTTGACATCTAACAGGAAACGTCCTATAGACGTATTGCAGATGAGCAAACACTCTAAATAATACGTCTTCCAGATGTAAACACGCACATCAAATAGACGACTCCGTGATGTACGTGTGCTATCAGGGGAGCGTCTTAATTAGTGAGTCATTCATACAAAAGATTCGTTCAAAACGCTGAATCATTCAGTAACAAAACACCGCGCTGCTGTAGCTTTCCTTTGGAACTATTTTAGGCGGTGAAATAGAACAAAAACAGTTAATATGGTTTGTGTATAAAATGTAAGTAACTTAATAATAAATATCTACGCTACTTGTTTATTGAACAATAAATTCAATGTAACATTTTCAATCGTGATAATATTCAGCAAAACAGCTCCCTTATTTGTGTTATGTTAAACTAAATTATGTTATAATAAAAATATATAGAATTTTTACCTCAGTATATTTCTTCTGTGAGTTTTCTGTGTGCTGTTTCACTCATTTGTTTTGATTTCTCCACGAATGTAACGTTAGACTGGCGCTATTGCTTACATTTGCTAGCAGTTCAATGCTAAGTTAACGAAGAAAAAAGTACAGTATTTACAGATGAAACTGACCTGCACTTGAAGCCCTGTACAGGTCAGTAATTTTGCAACATTTTGCTGCTTCTTCTTGGAGAGTGCTTTATTTCTCTTTGTCCTTTCCCTCTCTGCTCCACCTGGCCGTTTTCTCTCCGTCATCGGGTGATGCTCGCATTTTCTGTTTAACCGTTTGATGCGTAAAGTCGAATCGTAGCCTTGGCAGTCAAGACTCAGATTCATGATTTTATTTTTTATTATTATTAATAATAATCTTATTGAATGACGATTTCGACAATGAAGGTAGTAATATAAAATAATAATAATAATATTTTCTTAAAAAACAAACAAAAAAACTGTTGGCTGGCAGCAGGCCAAATTAGTTGCCAGGCCACCGGGAATTTTCCCGGTGCTCCCGATGGCCAGTCCAGGCCTGGGTGGAGGGATGCTGAAAACTGTCGAGGAATATGGGCGAGTCGACTGCGTATGTTTATAGGCCTTACTCATGCTGATTGAGTGGACCTGTTGATTACTGATTGCTGACAGCTGGTTGGAATGACTTGATTGTTTGATGATTAGAACGTGTTCCTCCCGAATCTTGTTAATAAAACATCATAAACGAAGAGCCCAGACGGTATCTAGTTAAGGATAAAGTTATCTCAATCAATATAGATTGTTTCAAAGCAGCATTAGAAACAAGTCTCGCCTCAGACGGGCCGCTGGCTGCAGTCTCGCCTCAGACGGGCCGCTGGATGGAGTCTCGCCTCAGACGGGCCGCTGGATGGAGTCTCGCCTCAGACGGGCCGCTGGCTGCAGTCTCGCCTCAGACGGGCCGCTGGCTGGAGTCTCGCCTCAGACGGGCCGCTGGCTGGAGTCTCGCCTCAGACGGGCCGCTGGCTGCAGTCTCGCCTCAGACGGGCCGCTGGCTGCAGTCTCGCCTCAGACGGGCCGCTGGCTGGAGTCTCGCCTCAGACGGGCCGCTGGATGGAGTCTCGCCTCAGACGGGCCGCTGGATGGAGTCTCGCCTCAGACGGGCCGCTGGCTGCAGTCTCGCCTCAGACGGGCCGCTGGCTGGAGTCTCGCCTCAGACGGGCCGCTGGCTGCAGTCTCGCCTCAGACGGGCCGCTGGCTGGAGTCTCGCCTCAGACGGGCCGCTGGCTGCAATCTCGCCTCAGACGGGCCGCTGGCTGGAGTCTCGCCTCAGACGGGCCGCTGGCTGCAGTCTCGCCTCAGACGGGCCGCTGGCTGGAGTCTCGCCTCAGACGGGCCGCTGGCTGGAGTCTCGCCTCAGACGGGCCGCTGGCTGCAGTCTCGCCTCAGACGGGCCGCTGGCTGGAGTCTCGCCTCAGACGGGCCGCTGGCTGCAGTCTCGCCTCAGACGGGCCGCTGGCTGCAGTCTCGCCTCAGACGGGCCGCTGGCTGCAGTCTCGCCTCAGACGGGCCGCTGGCTGCAGTCTCGCCTCAGACGGGCCGCTGGCTGCAGTCTCGCCTCAGACTGGCCGCTGGCTGCAGTCTCGCCTCAGACGGGCCGCTGGCTGCAGTCTCGCCTCAGACGGGCCGCTGGCTGGAGTCTCGCCTCAGACGGGCCGCTGGCTGGAGTCTCGCCTCAGACGGGCCGCTGGCTGGAGTCTCGCCTCAGACGGGCCGCTGGCTGGAGTCTCGCCTCAGACGGGCCGCTGACTGGAGTCTCGCCTCAGACGGGCCGCTGGCTGGAGTCTCGCCTCAGACGGGCCGCTGGCTGGAGTCTCGCCTCAGACGGGCCGCTGGCTGGAGTCTCGCCTCAGACGGGCCGCTGGCTGCAGTCTCGCCTCAGACGGGCCGCTGGCTGCAGTCTCGCCTCAGACGGGCCGCTGGCTGCAGTCTCGCCTCAGACGGGCCGCTGGCTGGAGTCTCGCCTCAGACGGGCCGCTGGCTGGAGTCTCGCCTCAGACGGGCCGCTGGCTGCAGTCTCGCCTCAGACGGGCCGCTGGCTGGAGTCTCGCCTCAGAC
>CM060606.1:3645000-3767500 GCA_030578255.1 Tiaroga cobitis
TATGATGTGTTCCACCACCGATACCGATGACATCATTCTGCTTCAGCTTCTCCTCAGAGTTTCATCCAATCAAATGCTTTCTGGAACAGGGGTTTCAATCTCTCAGATCAAATATGAACCTCGGTTTTAAAGCGTCAGATGTCATCAATAATTAGCCCTGCAATAAACCCTGTAAATCATGATTTTCCCCATAAACACACGCGTGTGCCGTTCACACATGATCTGGCCATGAGGATGTACTGGTTACCAGTGGAGACTGTGAACGGCTCCTGTCAGGCTCACACTGGACTGATTACTGTAATTACTCTGCAGAACGGCTCCATACACACACGCACACACACACAGACGCAGTGATGGAGGAAGCTGTGTAACTGGGCTTATGAAGCCGAAGTCTTCACTCTTCCTCTGAACAGCACACACACATACACACACACACACACACACACACACACACACACGTTCGCACAGCTCTTCATCGGTCGCACAGCTCTTCATCGTTCACACAGCTCTTCATCGGTCGCACAGCTCTTCATCGGTCGCACAGCTCTTCATCGTTCGCACAGCTCTTCATCGGTCGCACAGTTCTTCATCGGTCGCACAGCTCTTCATCGGTCGCACAACTCTTCATCGGTCGCACAGCTCTTCATCGTTCGCACAGCTCTTCATCGTTCGCACAACTCTTCATTGTTCGCACAGCTCTTCATCGTTCGAACAGCTCTTCATCGTTCGCACAACTCTTCATCGTTCGCACAGCTCTTCATTGTTCGCACAGCTCTTCATCGTTCGAACAGCTCTTCATCGTTCGCACAACTCTTCATCGTTCGCACAGCTCTTCATTGTTCGCACAGCTCTTCATTGTTCGCACAGCTCTTCATCGTTCGCACAGCTCTTCATTGTTCGCACAGCTCTTCATTGTTCGCACAGCTCTTCATTGTTCGCACAGCTCTTCATCGTTCGCACAGCTCTTCATTGTTCGCACAGCTCTTCATTGTTCGCACAGCTCTTCATTGTTCGCACAGCTCTTCATTGTTCGCACAGCTCTTCATCGTTCGAACAGCTCTTCATCGTTCGCACAACTCTTCATCGTTCGCACAGCTCTTCATTGTTCGCACAGCTCTTCATTGTTCGCACAGCTCTTCATCGTTCGCACAGCTCTTCATTGTTCGCACAGCTCTTCATTGTTCGCACAGCTCTTCATCGTTCGCACAGCTTGTGCCTGATCACAGTTCCCCGTAAGAATCCCAGTCCGCGGACGATTGCTGATGTCATATGATTATCATAATTATTATTTAAACAGTAATTGCTGCTAGAGATGCGCGATATATTGGCACCATATCGGTATCGGCCAATGATCATTTATAATGTTATCGGCCCGATGAGAAGATCTGCCCGATACATTAAAGCTGATGAATACTGTATTATCTCCTTGAGCTGAGACGCTTCAGACGTGACTGTTCAACATGATGATTATGAACTGAATCACTTCAAGAAAGGAAAATACAGTAAAATGCAACATGTGCAAGTCTGTCATATCGGCTGCATAACATTATCATGAGTAGACTACATAATTGTGTGTTTGGGACGTGGTTTTTAATGGTGAGGCTTTTGTTTTTGCAATCAGGCCCTCAAAAATTATATACATTTTTAAAAAAAATAGATTTATCAGCCTATATATCGGTTAATAGGCTTTCAAATATAAGGAATTATCAGTATGTATTCATATTTGTGCATCCCTATAGGAGCATAATTATGAGGGATGTCGATATTATGATCATTATCATCATTATGATGTGTGTATTTGAGGGATGGAGCTGTGGCTCAAACTGGAATTATGTTATATGAGGGGAAACTGCAGACTCATGAACTTTCAAGTCAAGTCAAGTCAAATATATTTATATAGCGCTTTTCACAATACAGATTGTATCAAAGCTGCTTCACAGTATCAATCAAAACAACTTAACAATGTTTGTTTATTACTGGAAAAAAAAGACATCCAAGTTTGGTAGAGCGGATCAATGGTATGATTGGTTAATTAATTTGAATATCCCCAACTGAGCAAGCCAAAGGCAACAGTGGCAAGGAACCGAAAAACTCCATCCAGTGACCTAAAGGTGTCCTAACACACCATCAGATGACCCAATGGAGAAAAAAAAACCTTGGGAGAACCCAGGCTCAGTCGGGGGCCAGTTCTCCTCTGGCGTTTATGAACTAGAGGCCGAATTTGCAGTAACTGTAAGATAAAAAATTTATATGAATGCCTGGCTAAATAGATGCGTCTTCAGTCTAGTTTTAAACTGTGAGAGCGAGTCTGAGCAACGAACAATATCAGGAAGGCTATTCCAGAGCTTCAGAGCTAAATGTGAAAATGCTCTGCCTCCTTTGGTGGATCTGGATATCCTAGGAATGACCAGAAGCCTCGAATTTAGTGATCTTAAAGAGCGCGATGGATTGTAGGGCGATAGAAGATCCGTTAAATAGACTGGAGCTAAACCATTTAGAGCTTTATAAGTCAAAAGCAATACCTTGTAATTAATACGGAACTTTATAGGTAACCAATGAAGTGATGATAAAATCGGTGTTATATGATCATATTTTCTTGATCTAGTAAGAACTCTAGCGGCTGCATTTTGGACTAACTGTAGCTTGTTTATTGAAGATGCAGGACAACCAGCTAATAAAGCATTACAGTAATCTAGTCTCGAGGTCATGAATGCATGAACTAACTTTTCTGCATCAGAGACTGATAGCATGTTACGTAGCTTAGCAATGTTTCTAAGGTGGAAAAAGGCTGTTTTTGTAACATATGAAATATGCTTTTCAAAAGACAAGTTGCAGTCTAATGTAACACCCAGGTCTTTTACTGTAGCGGATAAAGTAACAGGGCATCCTACTATGTTAAAGTCGTGCTGTGAAAGGTTTTGTGGACGGTTTTTACAACCGATAAGTATTACCTCTGTCTTGTCTGGATTTAATAAAAGAAAATTACGCGTCATCCAATCTTTTATATCTTTAACACAATCTGTCAATTTGGATAATTTAGCGTATTCATCTAGCCGTGATGAAATATATATTTGAGTGTCATCAGCATAACAATGGAAACTAATTCCATGTTTCCTTAGAATATTACCAAGTGGCAGCATATATATTGAGAATAATAAAGGGCCTAATACAGATCGCTGCGGCACTCCATAGTTTGCCGAAGTTATGATCGATTTTTCTCCATTTAAGTAGACGAAATGGTAGCGGTCAGATAAGTATGACCTGAACCAGCTTAATGCTTGTCCTTGAACACCAGTGTAATTTTGTAGTCGATCTAAGAGTATTGTGTGATCTATAGTGTCGAACGCAGCACTAAGATCAAGTAAAACTAGTACTGAGATACAGCCTTGGTCCGAAGCTAAAAGTAAATCATTTGTGATTCTAACAAGCGCAGTTTCAGTGCTATGATGTGGCCTGAATCCAGACTGAAACTTTTCATAGATGTCGTTTTCTTGCAAGAAAGAGCCGAGTTGACTGGACACAACTTTTTCTAATATTTTTGACATAAATGGAAGATTCGAAATGGGTCTGTAATTTGCTAGGTTATTTGGATCTAAATGTGGTTTCTTAATAAGAGGTTTTATAACAGCCAGCTTGAACGTTCTTGGAACATGACCTAAAGATAAAGATGAGTTAATAATATTGAGAAGAGGCTCTTCCACTATAGGTAACACTTCTTTCAGTAGTTCAGTTGGTATAGGATCTAATAAACATGTTGTTGTTTTAGATGAAGTGATAAGTTTATTTAACTCTTTTTGTTCTATGGTTGTAAAGCATTGTAATTGTTCTTGCGGGGTGATAATTGCGGCTGAATTATAAGGCGCGAGTAAAGATTGAACGTTTACGATTTTGATTCTGATGCTTTCAATTTTCTCGGTGAAGAAGTTCATGAAATCATTACTACTAAACTGTAACGAGGTATTTTGTTCAGACGACGTCTGTTTATTTGTTAGTCTAGCCACGGTATTAAATAAAAACCTTGGATTATTTCGGTTGTTTTCTATTAATTTGCTGAGGTGCTCAGCCCTGGCCGTTTTAAGGGCCTTTTTATAACGTGACATACTGTCTTTCCACGTGATTCTAAAGACCTCTAAATTAGTTTTTTTCCATTTACGCTCTAAATTACGGGTTTCTCTCTTTAAAACATACGTAGTATTATTGTACCATGGTGCTATACTTTTTTCTCTGACCTTTTTTAATCTAATGGGTGCAACAATATCCAATGTTCTAGAGAGAATGGTGCTCATAGTGCTAGTCAGTTCATCTAGTTCATCTGTTTGTTTGGGTTCAGGCAGCAGCTGAGACAGATCAGATAAGCTATTTGAGAAATGATCTATGGTGGATGGAAGAATTGTTCTACCTGGTCGATAACGTGGCGCAGCATGACATATTACAGCAGTACTTAATATGCAAGTTACCATGTAATGGTCAGTGACATCATCACTTTGTGGAATGATATCTATATCGGTTGGATCGGTTCCATATGATATAATTAAATCGAGTGTATGATTAAGACGATGAGTTGGTCCGGTGACGTTTTGCTTGACCCCGAAGGAGTTTAATAAATCTGTAAACGCAGCCCCTAACGCATCATTTAAATTATCTACGTGTATGTTAAAATCTCCAACAATTAATGCTTTATCGACGTTGACCAAAAGATCTGATAGAAAGTCAGCAAACTCTTTTAGGAAATCGGCGTAAGGCCCTGGAGGTCTATATACGGTAGCCAATGCTAGAGATAATAGGGATTTTTTTCTTACATCTAAGAGCGTAACATTTAGCACAAGTACTTCAAACGAATTAAACCTATGACGAGTTTTCTGAGTAACATTAAGGATATCTCTATAGATTGTTGCAACACCGCCGCCACGACCGATCAGACGGGGCTCATGCTTATAACAGTATCCTGGCGGAGTAGACTCATTTAGACCGAAATAATCATTTGGTTTAAGCCAGGTTTCAGTAAGGCACAGAACATCGAAATTATTATCTGTGACCATTTCATTTACAATAACCGCCTTCGGTGTGAGCGATCTAATGTTTAGAAGACCTAGCTTTAGAAATTGTTTTTGTTCACTAATAGCGAGATTTTTTGTTTTAATAACAATTCGATTTTTTCTAGATCCCGCAGTAGATTTATTATTTGATCTTAGTAAACGAGGAATAGACACAGTTTCTATGCAATGTTCTACACTAGTATTAATATCAATTAAATTGGTGCAGTAGAGACTGTGATTTGGATTTTTGGATACTAGTCAAACGGTATTTAACATCTTGGAGATGTTATCCGACAGAAGATCTGCCCCGATTCTACTTGGGTGTAAGCCATCAGCGCGGAAGAGCCTTGGTCGCTCCCAAAACAGATTCCAATTATTTACAAAGAGCAGTTTCTGCTCATTGCACCATGACAATAACCATTCATTTAGCGCGAATAATCTACTGAACTTTTCATGCCCTCGTCGGTACGTAGGAAGCGGTCCAGACACAATAATTGATGTTTCAGGCGATGTACTGCGTACCGTATCGATAAGGCTCCTGAAGTCTTTCTTCAGAACCTCCGTCTGTCGCAGCCTAGTGTCGTTAGCTCCCGCGTGCAGCACAACAGCTCCGACGCGCTCGTCACCGTTCAAGATCTCAGTTACCCGCGCAGTGATATTGAGAACACGAGCACCAGGAAAGCAGTGACTGTGCACCTTACTTTAACCTAACGTAGCGTGGACGTGTCGGACGGTGGAATCGCCGATGATCACAGCATCGCGTTCCATTTCACGAAGAGGGGAGAAGCGGTTCTGAGTGGAGATCTCGAACACCGGGAGGGGCGAAAAGATTCTTGTCCTGGCTCGCGGCTTCCGCAGAACCACCCAGGCTTCGTGGTGGTGTGTTGGAGCCAGAGTGAATGAAACCATGGCTGATCGTGACCTGGACGCTCGGGACCAATGCTGAGAAACGCACGGAGTAGACGAGGTCGGCGTCAGCGGGTTACTAACGTTAATCACTGATCCGTGTGCATCAGCGCGTGATGTTTCAAGAGCTAAACGCCGGTCTCTCAGCTCAGCTTGTCTCTCTAGAAGGTCACGAGCAGTTGTGAGCAACTTTCAAAAGTAAAAAATACTTATTTGATTCAATAAATTATTTTAGTAAATACTCCTGAACTACCTTGTGTATGAGGTGGGCATCATGATCAGTGTGTACCGGGCCTCCAGATGGGTCTGTTGCTTTTAATAAATATGTCGTTGGACTGTTTCTCTGGTAATACGCTTCTAAGGCCGTCAGTAAGCACAAACCAGCGTGAGAAATGAAAAGCTGTGTGATTAAAAGGATAATGTTTCATAGAGACGAGGGTGGAGAAGAGAGATCAGAGACCTGAGACACAAAGGGACAGACTGAGTGAAAACAACAAAGACCGCGAGTGAGAAGAGTGAAAGATCATACCTGACACACACACACACACACACACACACACACACACACACACACGTGATGCAGGACTGCAGACTCACACTCGAGAGCACTTAACCAGTTCAGGACCGCTGGGGGATGTTTAATTGGAATATGAACATTTTGGCCAATACCGATAATTCTTTATATTTGAAAGCCAATAACCGATATATTGGCTGGAAAATCTTTTTTGAGAGCCTGATTGCAAAAACAAAAGTCTCACCATTAAAATCCATGTCTGTTTCACTAAGCTTTCCTTTCACTTGTTGTTTCTCATAAGTAAAAAATGTATGGAAGCTTGTTTCTGCCACAGAATAAAAAATAAAAAAGGTAATTTTCTCACAATTGTGAGTTTACATCTCGCAACTGCATGATTTTAAGTCACAATTGTGTTATAAAGTTGCAGTTGCGAGTTATAAAGTCAGAATTGTGAGCTATAAACTTGCAATTGTGAAAAATAAATTTGCAATTCTGACTTCTTAAATTCTGACAATTCTGGCAATTGGGAGATATAAACACAATTCTGAGGAAAAAAAGTCACAATTATCTTTTTAAATGCTTTTTCTGTGGTGGAAACAAGCTTCCATACAAACTTTAGCTCTTCTTGGCGGCAATGATAAATGCAGATAATAACATGCAACTATTTAACTATTTATATAGTATGTATTTTAGGATAGCAAAAGAAATAGATGCTTCCATGATCTCTTCCAGTGCCTCTTCCTCTAGTTCTGGTTTGCGGTCAAGTACCGGCACATGTTCACACCGGATCATGTAAGCTTTGCGTTTCCCCTCTAGGATGGACAATGAGATATTTAGATTTTGCACATTTTTCTCAGCGCACATACATCTTACTCTTCTACACTTACTGTCAAGTCAAGTCATCTTCATTTATATAGCGCTTTTAACAATGGATTGTTTCAAAGCAGCTTTACAGAGATAAACATATAATTTAAGGTAACAGAGATTGTTGGCTTTATAGCGGCTTCCGAATAATGCCATCTCCAGCCAAAGTTAACTTTGATTGATTCACCTCCGTCGAAATGATCAGACTTTAAACGCGAACCTGTGATTAACGCTGACGGCGTTCACATGCGCATTCAGAATTGATTCTATAGTTATGTGCTATTTAAAATATGTGCGCAGGTTTATAATTCATACAACCCAGCCTAAACAAACTACTTTTCTTGCCTATAAATTTTGATACAGATTTTTGTTTTATTTTATCACTTCGGGGTACGCGAGCCGGAATTCACAACGCTTCATCTGTAGAGTGGGAAAGGGATCCTCCATAGGGAGAGGATAGTGGATACTTCAGCACTGCATTGTCATCGGGTCCAGGCGGATCTCCTTCGTCAGATCTGGACACGGCCTGGATCCGGCAGGCTGCGGGAAAACCTCGGGATAAACAAAGACACTAATATTAGCGTAGATGCCATTCTTCTTATGATGTAGCGAGTACATCAAGATTTAAGGGAAGTGTTCCCAGTTCCGGCTGACCTAATCTATGCAGCCTAACATTGAATTTATAGAAGTCTATATTGTGTTATGTGTATGCTAGGTCAAAGAGATGTGTTTTTAGTCTAGCTTTGAACTGACAGAGTGTGTCTGCTTCCCGGACAATGGTAGGAAGACTGTTCCAGAGTTTTGGTGCTAAATAGGAAAAGGATCTACCGCCTGCAGTCGATTTAGATATTCTAGGTATTATCAACTGGCCGGAATTTTGAGATCGCAATAGACGTGAAGGACTATAATGCGTTAAGAGCTCGCTCAAGTACTGCGGAGCTAAACCATTTAGTGCTTTGTAAGTAATCAACAATATAATATAATCACAAAACTTGTGATCGATAAGACATCTCTTCATTTACTGCTACAAACTGATAACGGTCAGTTAAGTATGATTTAAACCATGCTAATGCAATTCCACTAATGCCCACATAGTTTTCTAGTCTATTTAAAAGAATGTTGTGGTCAATGGTGTCAAATGCAGCACTAAGATCAAGTAACACTAATAGAGAGATACAACCACGATCGGATGATAAGAGCAAATCATTTGTGACTCTAATGAGAGCGGTCTCAGTACTATGGTACGGTCTAAATCCGGACTGAAAATCCTCGCAGATATCATTTCTTTCTAGAAAGGAACACAGTTGTGAAGATACTGCTTTTTCTAATATCTTTGACAGAAAAGGCAGATTCGAGATCGGCCTGTAATTGACTAATTCTGTAGGATCAAGTTGTGGTTTTTTAACAAGCGGTTTTATCATAGCCAGTTTAAAGGTTTTTGGTACGTATCCTAGAGACAAAGATGAATTAATGATATTAAGAAGAGGATATATGACCTCTGGAAACATCTCTTTCAGTAGCTTAGTCGGTATAGGATCTAACATACAAGTTGTCGATTTAGATGAATTAACGAGTTTGCAGAATTCTTCCTCTCCTATAGCAACAAATGAATCAAATTTTTCCTCAGGGAGACTACAATGCACTTCCTGATGCGATACTGTGGTAGACGGTTGCATAGTTATAATTTTGTCCCTGATATTATCAATCTTATAAGTGAAGAAGTTCATAAAGTCATCACTGCTGTGTTGCTTGGACACTTCTGAGCTTGAAGCTTTCTTTTTCGTTAGTTTAGCCACTGTTTCAAATAAATACCTTGGATTATGTTTATTTTCTTCTAATAGGTTTGAAAAATAAGCAGATCTAGCAGCTTTTAAAGCCTCTCTGTAAGCAATCGAGCTCTCTTTCCACGAAATCCGAAATACCTCTAGTTTAGTTTTCTTCCAGTTGCGCTCCATTTTTCTGGCTGCTCTCTTAAAGGCCCGGGTGTGCTCGCTGTACCACGGCGTTGGGCTATTTTCTTTAATCTTCTTTAAGCGCAACGGAGCAACTGCATCTAAAGTGCTGGAAAAGAGAGAGTTAAACGTTTCTGTAAATCCCCAAGTGTGTGCATCTGGCGTAGAGCATGATCCCGCCAGCACACGAGTCTGTGTTTCACCGCACAGTTACAACACGCCACCATAGCGGGTTACTGTGAGCCGGCTCGACCGGTTACACACGCACAAGAGCGACACACCATCAGACGCTGGAGTAATGAACACACACCATCAGACGCTGGAGTAATGAACACCAACCATCAGACGCTGGAGTAATGAACACACACCATCAGACGCTGGAGTAATGAACACCAACCATCAGACGCTGGAGTAATGAACACACACCATCAGACGCTGGAGTAATGAACACACACCATCAGACGCTGGAGTAATGAACACACACCATCAGACGCTGGAGTAATGAACACACACCATCAGACGCTGGAGTAATGAACACACACCATCAGACGCTGGAGTAATGAACACACACCATCAGACGCTGGAGTAATGAACACACACCATCAGACGCTGGAGTAATGAACACACACCATCAGACGCTGGAGTAATGAACACACACCATCAGACGCTGGAGTAATGAACACACACCATCAGACGCTGGAGTAATGAACACACACCATCAGACGCTGGAGTAATGAACACACACCATCAGACGCTGGAGTAATGAACACACACCATCAGACGCTGGAGTAATGAACACACACCATCAGACGCTGGAGTAAAGAACACTGAACACACACCATCAGACGCTGGAGTAATGAACACACACCATCAGACGCTGGAGTAATGAACACACACCATCAGACGCTGGAGTAAAGAGCACTGAACACACACCATCAGACGCTGGAGTAATGAACACACACCATCAGACGCTGGAGTAAAGAACACTGAACACACACCATCAGACGCTGGAGTAATGAACACACACCATCAGACGCTGGAGTAAAGAACACTGAACACACACCATCAGACGCTGGAGTAATGAACACACACCATCAGACGCTGGAGTAATGAACACACACCATCAGACGCTGGAGTAATGAACACACACCATCAGACGCTGGAGTAATGAACACACACCATCAGACGCTGGAGTAATGAACACACACCATCAGACGCTGGAGTAATGAACACACACCATCAGACGCTGGAGTAATGAACACCAACCATCAGACGCTGGAGTAATGAACACACACCATCAGACGCTGGAGTAATGAACACCAACCATCAGACGCTGGAGTAATGAACACACACCATCAGACGCTGGAGTAATGAACACACACCATCAGACGCTGGAGTAATGAACACACACCATCAGACGCTGGAGTAATGAACACACACCATCAGACGCTGGAGTAATGAACACACACCATCAGACGCTGGAGTAATGAACACACACCATCAGACGCTGGAGTAATGAACACACACCATCAGACGCTGGAGTAATGAACACACACCATCAGACGCTGGAGTAATGAACACACACCATCAGACGCTGGAGTAATGAACACACACCATCAGACGCTGGAGTAATGAACACACACCATCAGACGCTGGAGTAATGAACACACACCATCAGACGCTGGAGTAAAGAACACTGAACACACACCATCAGACGCTGGAGTAATGAACACACACCATCAGACGCTGGAGTAATGAACACACACCATCAGACGCTGGAGTAAAGAGCACTGAACACACACCATCAGACGCTGGAGTAATGAACACACACCATCAGACGCTGGAGTAAAGAACACTGAACACACACCATCAGACGCTGGAGTAATGAACACACACCATCAGACGCTGGAGTAATGAACACACACCATCAGACGCTGGAGTAATGAACACACACCATCAGACGCTGGAGTAATGAACACACACCATCAGACGCTGGAGTAATGAACACACACCATCAGACGCTGGAGTAAAGAACACTGAACACACACCATCAGACGCTGGAGTAATGAACACACACCATCAGACGCTGGAGTAATGAACACACACCATCAGACGCTGGAGTAATGAACACACACCATCAGACGCTGGAGTAATGAACACACACCATCAGACGCTGGAGTAATGAACACACACCATCAGACGCTGGAGTAATGAACACCAACCATCAGACGCTGGAGTAATGAACACACACCATCAGACGCTGGAGTAATGAACACCAACCATCAGACGCTGGAGTAATGAACACACACCATCAGACGCTGGAGTAATGAACACACACCATCAGACGCTGGAGTAATGAACACACACCATCAGACGCTGGAGTAATGAACACACACCATCAGACGCTGGAGTAATGAACACCAACCATCAGACGCTGGAGTAAAGAGCACTGAACACACACCATCAGACGCTGGAGTAATGAACACACACCATCAGACGCTGGAGTAATGAACACCAACCATCAGACGCTGGAGTAAAGAGCACTGAACACACACCATCAGACGCTGGAGTAATGAACACACACCATCAGACGCTGGAGTAAAGAACACTGAACACACACCATCAGACGCTGGAGTAATGAACACACACCATCAGACGCTGGAGTAAAGAACACTGAACACACACCATCAGACGCTGGAGTAATGAACACACACCATCAGACGCTGGAGTAAAGAGCACTGAACACACACCATCAGACGCTGGAGTAATGAACACACACCATCAGACGCTGGAGTAAAGAGCACTGAACACACACCATCAGACGCTGGAGTAATGAACACTGAATACACACACACACACCAGGCTCTGCACGTTCTCTCAGCGCTTCACTAACACAACCATGACGTTCTCCAGGAACAGAACCACATTATATCTAAACAAAGCGTGCTCAAACCCACCAGTACAGACTTGGAGAATATGATAACAATACAAACTCTCTTCATAGTACCACTGGCATCACTTAAAGCCATTATGGATAATGGATTATAAAGGGATTCATAATGTACGTTATAATGCATTATATCTTTTCACAAGTAGTTGTAACCAAAGTTAAAATGCATTAATATTGGCAGATTCCTTGTTACGTCTGAAACTGGTTGTTTGTCATGCATTAAACTTTCTAAAGGTGTGACAATTTATTTTAGGATTGAGGGTGAGTGTGATTTCATGAGCTCATATTCACACACACTGTCTCTATAACCTCAGTGGAGGAAACCAGACACACACACACCATAACCGACACACACACACACACACACACACACACACACACACACACACACACACACACACAGACCATAACCGACACACACACACACACACACACACACACACGTGCACGGAAGGAAGCCGTGTTCGCAACTCTTTCTGAAAGACAGTGTAAAAATAGTGATCCCACAGAAACAGCAGCTCCAATATTTCATTCTTTACAAGTTAATTCATATATTAATGAACCTGAACTTGATGTTTAAAGTCACCATGAAATCAAAATGGACAATTCTTATTATTTTATGGAATATTGCAGTGTTTATTATAAATGATTAATCGGTGCACATCATCATTGTGTTAATAATGTTGAACGAGAATCAGTTCCTCTTGCAGCATCTCTGCTCTTCTCTGATGACGAGGGCGGGGCTATAACCTGTCACTCACAGGAGATCAGCCAATAGCAAACCACAACCAGCCAATCAGCTCCACACAGACACAATCAAGCCCCGCCCACATGTGCTCTTTTTCCAGAAGCGTTTCACTCGATATGAAAAGACGAGTGTAACTTCCCTTCATGCGACTTTAACCTCAGACTCTTCCACAGAAGAGGAAGTAGCGTGTGTGACTTCCTGTTCCTGTTCAGATCTCTGACTCTAACGGACTCTAGCAAACCCTGGCTAAACACACGGCGGGAACGACCCACTGCTTTGAACACACGGGATGTTCTGTGCTCTTCTAATGTGTTGATTTGAGTTTGTAATATGGGATAGTTTGTATGGGATAGGTGATTGTTGTCGTATTTCTAAAAAAATAAAAAATACACGTCTTTATTATTAAATTAAAAATGGGTGGAGAACACATCTTAAAGGGGAAAATTAAATAAACAATGCTTTGTTTATCATGTTTGTTTTCATATAAAAGCCACAGAATTTAAATTACATCCAGCATGAGTGTGAAGCATATCCGTCTTTTATACCGCTTGTGGACGATTAATCCATTAGTCCAGCGATTTCGCTTTAAAATGCTCTCCATCCACACTAGAAAAACACAAACATCATCTCAACGCATCACGTGTGTGTAACCTGATGAACTGACTGAGATGATTCCCAGAGAGCAGACAATATCATAAAGTTCCCGCGCTTTTCTGCATGATTTTATTAGGCAAATATCTCATCATAGTCAGGTTTCAATCGCCCTCACGTCCACACGGGCAGAAAGCCTATCTCAGTGTGAAGATAGAGAGAAGAAAGAGATGATCTGATCACTGTCAGACGCACAGAGAACACACACATCAACGACGTTTGCTGATGCCACCTTCAGTTATGAAAACATTATTTTTGAATGCTCTCTGAAGATTCAAAACTTCAATTTTTTTAATGGTTTTAGATTGCCACAAAGCAAACATTTCTCATAATTTATTTCAGGAGTTTCAAGTTCACTATGATGTATATTTGAATTGCAAAAATATCTACTAAGACTTAACATTGAGATGCACATATTACTGTAAGAGTCTCACACTCCGAAACCAGTCATAAAGAGCAAAGCTTGCATTTTCATAACTAAGAACACAACCCCACCCAGATATACACACACACACACACACACACACACGTCAAACTCACACAATAGAGACGCTTCTGTATTTTTTAACGGTTTCATGTTGAATTTGAAACATTGTCACGACTGCCTTGTGATGCTTCGGGCTGAAGAGAGAAAGATGGTGTTTAATGCCGATGAACATTTACATTACACACTGTATCCCTTCATTTGCCATGGAAGACAATGATACAAATTGCTTTTAAAAACAAATAATAATGTACAGTTGACTATGTTTATTTCAAACACATTTATTCAGTCTAATACTTATGTTGGTTTAATATGAACCTTCATATCTCCAAAAAAACAGTTTTTCACAGGTCATCTAGGTCATCTTTCACACAGGTCTCAGAAACCATCGTTCAGCTTCACATCAGGGAATTTCACATTCAAAATGCACTAAAACTACCAAAACAGTTCATTCATGTCTCAAATCAAGCCATTTGTTTTCAGTGTTTTCTTCTGTTTGACGAGTACATCTCTACTGTTTAAAACACACTGCAGTGTATGCCACTGAATGAGTCAGATGTGATGTGCAGTAGATCCCCGACACAGACATCATCCAGGGCTGTGTCCCGAAACCAGCGTTATCCAACTAGAGTCACAAGTTCCGTCGTCATCAGCAGTTCAACGAGTCTGTGTTTCCCGAAACCATCGTTCCAAAGGACGTTCGCAAACAACATCGCAGAGGTGTGTGTGTGAGCAACAGCATCGCAGAGCTGTGTGTGTGAGCGACAGCATCGCAGAGGAGTGTGTGTTTGAGCGACAGCATCGCAGAGGTGTGTGTGTGAGCGTCAGCATCGCAGAGGAGTGTGTGTTTGAGCGACAGCATCGCAGAGGTGTGTGTGTGAGCGACAGCATCGCAGAGGAGTGTGTGTGTGAGCGACAGCATCGCAGAGGAGTGTGTGTGAGCGACAGCATCGCAGAGGAGTGTGTGAGCGACAGCATCGCAGAGGAGTGTGTGTGAGCGACAGCATCGCAGAGGAGTGTGTGTGAGCGACAGCATCGCAGAGGAGTGTGTTTGAGCGACAGCATCGCAGAGGAGTGTGTGTGAGCGACAGCATCGCAGAGGTGTGTGTGTGAGCGACAGCATCGCAGAGGTGTGTGTGTGAGCGACAGCATCGCAGAGGTGTGTGTGTGAGCGACAGCATCGCAGAGGTGTGTGTGTGAGCGACAGCATCGCAGAGGAGTGTGTGTGAGCGACAGCATCGCAGAGGAGTGTGTGTGAGCGACAGCATCGCAGAGGAGTGTGTGTGAGCGACAGCATCGCAGAGGAGTGTGTGTGAGCGACAGCATCGCAGAGGAGTGTGTGTGAGCGACAGCATCGCAGAGGAGTGTGTGTGAGCGACAGCATCGCAGAGGAGTGTGTGTGAGCGACAGCATCGCAGAGGAGTGTGTGTGAGCGACAGCATCGCAGAGGAGTGTGTGAGCGACAGCATCGCAGAGGAGTGTGTGTGTGAGCGACAGCATCGCAGAGGAGTGTGTGTGAGCGACAGCATCGCAGAGGAGTGTGTGAGCGACAGCATCGCAGAGGAGTGTGTGTGAGCGACAGCATCGCAGAGGAGTGTGTGTGAGCGACAGCATCGCAGAGGAGTGTGTTTGAGCGACAGCATCGCAGAGGAGTGTGTGTGAGCGACAGCATCGCAGAGGAGTGTGTGTGAGCGACAGCATCGCAGAGGAGTGTGTGTGAGCGACAGCATCGCAGAGGTGTGTGTGTGAGCGACAGCATCGCAGAGGTGTGTGTGTGAGCGACAGCATCGCAGAGGTGTGTGTGTGAGCGACAGCATCGCAGAGGAGTGTGTGTGAGCGACAGCATCGCAGAGGAGTGTGTGTGAGCAACAGCATCGCAGAGGAGTGTGTGTGAGCGACAGCATCGCAGAGGAGTGTGTGTGAGCGACAGCATCGCAGAGGAGTGTGTGTTTGAGCGTCAGCATCGCAGAGGTGTGTGTGTGAGCGACAGCATCGCAGAGGAGTGTGTTTGAGCGACAGCTTCGCAGAGGTGTGTGTGTGAGCGACAGCATCGCAGAGGAGTGTGTGTGAGCGACAGCATCGCAGAGGAGTGTGTTTGAGCGACAGCATCGCAGAGGAGTGTGTGTGAGCGACAGCATCGCAGAGGAGTGTGTTTGAGCGACAGCATCGCAGAGGAGTGTGTGTGAGCGACAGCATCGCAGAGGAGTGTGTGTGAGCGACAGCATCGCAGAGGAGTGTGTGTGAGCGACAGCATCGCAGAGGAGTGTGTTTGAGCGACAGCATCGCAGAGGAGTGTGTGTGAGCAACAGCATCGCAGAGGTGTGTGTGTGAGCGACAGCATCGCAGAGGTGTGTGTGTGAGCGACAGCATCGCAGAGGAGTGTGTGTTTGAGCGACAGCATCGCAGAGGTGTGTGTGTGAGCGACAGCATCGCAGAGGAGTGTGTGTGAGCGACAGCATCGCAGAGGTGTGTGTGTGAGCGACAGCATCGCAGAGGAGTGTGTGTGAGCGACAGCATCGCAGAGGTGTGTGTGTGAGCGACAGCATCGCAGAGGAGTGTGTGTGAGCAACAGCATCGCAGAGGTGTGTGTGTGAGCGACAGCATCGCAGAGGAGTGTGTGTGAGCGACAGCATCGCAGAGGAGTGTGTGTGAGCGACAGCATCGCAGAGGTGTGTGTGTGAGCGACAGCATCGCAGAGGAGTGTGTGTGAGCAACAGCATCGCAGAGGTGTGTGTGTGTGTGAGCAACAGCATCGCAGAGGTGTGTGTGTGTGAGCGACAGCATCGCAGAGGAGTGTGTGTGAGCGACAGCATCGCAGAGGAGTGTGTGTGAGCGACAGCATCGCAGAGGAGTGTGTGTGAGCGACAGCATCGCAGAGGAGTGTGTGTGAGCGACAGCATCGCAGAGGTGTGTGTGTGAGCGACAGCATCACAGAGGAGTGTGTGTGAGCGACAGCATCGCAGAGGAGTGTGTGTGAGCGACAGCATCGCAGAGGAGTGTGTGTGAGCGACAGCATCGCAGAGGAGTGTGTGTGAGCGACAGCATCACAGAGGAGTGTGTGTGAGCGACAGCATCGCAGAGGAGTGTGTGTGAGCGACAGCATCGCAGAGGAGTGTGTGTGAGCGACAGCATCGCAGAGGAGTGTGTGTGAGCGACAGCATCGCAGAGGTGTGTGTGTGAGCGACAGCATCGCAGAGGAGTGTGTGTGAGCGACAGCATCGCAGAGGAGTGTGTGTGAGCGACAGCATCGCAGAGGTGTGTGTGTGAGCGACAGCATCGCAGAGGAGTGTGTGTGAGCGACAGCATCGCAGAGGTGTGTGTG
This sequence comes from Tiaroga cobitis, assembly GCA_030578255.1. Lineage (NCBI taxonomy): Eukaryota > Metazoa > Chordata > Actinopteri > Cypriniformes > Leuciscidae > Tiaroga > Tiaroga cobitis. The sequence continues at coordinate 3,662,428 of CM060606.1, forward strand.
TGAGCGACAGCATCGCAGAGGAGTGTGTGTGAGCGACAGCATCGCAGAGGAGTGTGTGTGAGCGACAGCATCGCAGAGGTGTGTGTGTGAGCGACAGCATCGCAGAGGAGTGTGTGTGAGCGACAGCATCGCAGAGGAGTGTGTGTGAGCGACAGCATCGCAGAGGTGTGTGTGTGAGCGACAGCATCGCAGAGGAGTGTGTGTGAGCGACAGCATCGCAGAGGAGTGTGTGTGAGCGACAGCATCGCAGAGGAGTGTGTGTGAGCGACAGCATCGCAGAGGTGTGTGTGTGAGCGACAGCGTCGCAGAGGTGTGTGTTTGAGCGACAGCATCGCAGAGGAGTGTGTGTGTGAGTAACAGCATCGCAGAGGTGTGTGTGTGTGTGAGCAACAGCATCGCAGAGGTGTGTGTGTGTGAGCGACAGCATCGCAGAGGAGTGTGTTTGAGCGACAGCATCGCAGAGGAGTGTGTGTGTGAGTAACAGCATCGCAGAGGTGTGTGTGTGTGTGAGCAACAGCATCGCAGAGGTGTGTGTGTGAGCAACAGCATCGCAGAGGAGTGTGTTTGAGCGACAGCATCGCAGAGGAGTGTGTGTTTGAGCGACAGCATCGCAGAGGAGTGTGTGTGAGCGACAGCATCGCAGAGGAGTGTGTGTGAGCGACAGCATCACAGAGGAGTGTGTGTTTGAGCGACAGCATCGCAGAGGTGTGTGTGTGTGAGCGACAGCATCGCAGAGGTGTGTGTGTGTGAGCGACAGCATCGCAGAGGAGTGTGTTTGAGCGACAGCATCGCAGAGGTGTGTGTTTGAGCGACAGCATCGCAGAGGAGTGTGTTTGAGCGTCAGCATCGCAGAGGAGTGTGTGTGAGCGACAGCATCGCAGAGGAGTGTGTGTGAGCGACAGCATCGCAGAGGAGTGTGTGTGAGCGACAGCATCGCAGAGGAGTTTGTGTGAGCGACAGCATCGCAGAGGAGTGTGTGTGAGCGACAGCATCGCAGAGGAGTGTGTGTGAGAGACAGCATCGCAGAGGAGTGTGTTTGAGCGACAGCATCGCAGAGGAGTGTGTGTGAGCGACAGCATCGCAGAGGAGTGTGTGTGAGCGACAGCATCGCAGAGGAGTGTGTGTGAGCGACAGCATCGCAGAGGAGTGTGTTTGAGCGACAGCATCGCAGAGGAGTGTGTGTGAGCGACAGCATCGCAGAGGAGTGTGTTTGAGCGACAGCATCGCAGAGGAGTGTGTTTGAGCGACAGCATCGCAGAGGAGTGTGTTTGAGCGACAGCATCGCAGAGGAGTGTGTGTGAGCGACAGCATCGCAGAGGAGTGTGTGTGAGCGACAGCATCGCAGAGGAGTGTGTTTGAGCGACAGCATCGCAGAGGAGTGTGTTTGAGCGACAGCATCGCAGAGGAGTGTGTGTGAGCGACAGCATCGCAGAGGAGTGTGTGTGAGCGACAGCATCGCAGAGGTGTGTGTGTGAGCGACAGCATAGCAGAGGAGTGTGTGTGAGCGACAGCATCGCAGAGGTGTGTGTGTGAGCGACAGCATCGCAGAGGAGTGTGTGTGAGCGACAGCATCGCAGAGGAGTGTGTGTGAGCGACAGCATCGCAGAGGAGTGTGTGTTTGAGCGACAGCATCGCAGAGGTGTGTGTGTGAGCGACAGCATCGCAGAGGAGTGTGTGTGAGCGACAGCATCGCAGAGGTGTGTGTGTGAGCGACAGCATCGCAGAGGAGTGTGTGTGAGCGACAGCATCGCAGAGGTGTGTGTGTGAGCGACATCATCGCAGAGGAGTGTGTTTGAGCGACAGCATCGCAGAGGTGTGTGTGTGAGCGACAGCATCGCAGAGGTGTGTGTGTGAGCGACAGCATCGCAGAGGAGTGTGTGTGAGCGACAGCATCGCAGAGGAGTGTGTTTGAGCGACAGCATCGCAGAGGTGTGTGTGTGAGCGACAGCATCGCAGAGGAGTGTGTGTGAGCGACAGCATCGCAGAGGAGTGTGTGTGAGCGACAGCATCGCAGAGGAGTGTGTGTGAGCGACAGCATCGCAGAGGAGTGTGTGTGAGCGACAGCATCGCAGAGGAGTGTGTGTGAGCGACAGCATCGCAGAGGAGTGTGTGTGAGCGACAGCGTCGCAGAGGAGTGTGTGTGAGCGACAGCGTCGCAGAGGAGTGTGTGTGAGCGACAGCATCGCAGAGGAGTGTGTGTGAGCGACAGCATCGCAGAGGAGTGTGTGTGAGCGACAGCATCGCAGAGGAGTGTGTGTGAGCGACAGCATCGCAGAGGAGTGTGTGTGAGCGACAGCGTCGCAGAGGAGTGTGTGTGAGCGACAGCGTCGCAGAGGAGTGTGTTTGAGCGACAGCATCGCAGAGGTGTGTGTGTGAGCGACAGCGTCGCAGAGGAGTGTGTTTGAGCGACAGCATCGCAGAGGTGTGTGTGTGAGCGACAGCATCGCAGAGGAGTGTGTGTGAGCGACAGCATCGCAGAGGAGTGTGTGTGAGCGACAGCATCGCAGAGGAGTGTGTTTGAGCGACAGCATCGCAGAGGTGTGTGTGTGAGCGACAGCATCGCAGAGGAGTGTGTGTGAGCGACAGCATCGCAGAGGAGTGTGTGTGAGCGACAGCATCGCAGAGGAGTGTGTTTGAGCGACAGCATCGCAGAGGTGTGTGTGTGAGCGACAGCATCGCAGAGGAGTGTGTGTGAGCGACAGCATCGCAGAGGAGTGTGTTTGAGCGACAGCATCGCAGAGGAGTGTGTGTGAGCGACAGCATCGCAGAGGAGTGTGTGTGAGCGACAGCATCGCAGAGGAGTGTGTGTGAGCGACAGCATCGCAGAGGAGTGTGTGTGAGCGACAGCATCGCAGAGGTGTGTGTGTGAGCGACAGCATCGCAGAGGAGTGTGTGTGAGCAACAGCATCGCAGAGGAGTGTGTGTGAGCGACAGCATCGCAGAGGAGTGTGTGTGAGCGACAGCATCGCAGAGGAGTGTGTGTGAGCGACAGCATCGCAGAGGAGTGTGTGTGAGCGACAGCATCGCAGAGGAGTGTGTGTGAGCGACAGCATCGCAGAGGTGTGTGTGTGAGCGACAGCATCGCAGAGGAGTGTGTGTGAGCAACAGCATCGCAGAGGAGTGTGTGTGAGCGACAGCATCGCAGAGGTGTGTGTGTGAGCGACAGCATCGCAGAGGAGTGTGTGTGAGCAACAGCATCGCAGAGGAGTGTGTGTGAGCGACAGCATCGCAGAGGAGTGTGCGTGAGCGACAGCATCGCAGAGGAGTGTGCGTGAGCGACAGCATCGCAGAGGAGTGTGTGTGAGCGACAGCATCGCAGAGGTGTGTGCGTGAGCGACAGATCTCGAGCTGTGGTTAGAACCAGTTTCTAGTTTGCATGACATGTGGACTTAATAAATCCTGATCTTGAGCAAAATAAGCAAGCTGACATTCAGTGCAATCTGTGTCTTTTATTTAGAATACATACAAATGTGTTTGACATCTTCGAGTTTGTCAAGAGATTTAAAGCGTCGTGTTTGAAGAGTGCGCATGTGTGAACGAGCTCTAGTGTGTGCGAATGAGCTCTAGTGTGTGAGAACGAGCCTATGATTGAATTTGGAAATAAAGCGAAATAACAGAGAAAAATGAGAAATATTCCTCAGATGCATGTCTGTAATTTATATCAAAACATCTCGCATTAATTCGAACTCAAACAGTTTCATTAACAGTAGTTATTACTCCACTACGTGCGTGACGTAATAAACCAACGTGGTTGAACGACCACTTTGCGACAATATGGTTTCGGGAAACAGTCGTGACTAGCTAGCTGATTTCTTCAACGACTCGAACTATAGTAGTGAAGCCGCGAGTTACGGCACTGTAGGAAAACACACCCCTGGGCAATACACCGAGGAAAGAGTCTTCGGCCTGCCTGATCTTCTGCGGATATCCCAGACAGCGTCATAGTGTCGGCCCAGATCCGGCCCGCATCTGGTTACGCGTTGCATCCACATGTGCCGGATGTGGGCCGGATTTGGGGAGAGTAAAGTGGCTGGGACGGGCTGCAAACCCCTCGTGACTGAAATCATGCCACATTGTCCCATACAGGTATGAATTAGGGCTTATTTCTACTCACTGCTTCCCAACCGTTCCACAGAGGTCATGCAGGAATGACACATTCCTTCCTCTTCGCCGGGTTTGGACCAGGTTGAAACCAGCCTGATCCACAAGATGTGGGGGGTTCGCCTGGCTTCAATCTCCTCGACTCTCTGAAATAAAGCCACAAGGCAGCATAAGAGTCAGGCTATTGCAGTAGCGTACATTACAGCCAGAAGTTTGTCTTTGTGTGCGTTTGGTTCTGTTCACAAAGCAGTATTTTACAGCCATTGGTTTCCGAGTTGTTCAGAGTTCCTCTCACAACTGCTTCATCCTGACCCAGTGTTTTTTCAGGGCTATAAAAATAGTTGTTATGCTTATATACTCTGAACAAAATTATAAACGCAACACTTTTGTTTTTGCCCCCATTTTTCATGAGCTGAACTCAAAGATCTAAGACTTTTCTATGTACATAAAAGGCCTATTTCTCTCAAATATTGTCCACAAATCTGTCTAAGTCTGTGTTAGTGAGCACTTCTCCTGTGCCGAGATCATCCGTCCACCTCACAGGTGTGGCGTATCAAGATGCTGATTACACAGCAGGATTATTGCACAGGTGTGCCTTAGGCTGGCCACAATAAAAGGCCACTCTAAAATGAAACAAAAGTGTTGCGTTTATATAGTTTTGTTCAGTGTGTGTAATGTGGTCTGCCAACCCTGTCTTTAATCTCAGTGTGTTTTGTGCCCTTGTTTCTGATGCCCATATCAACGAGTGCAGTTTCCTGAACATCAATGAACATCCTACCGTTGCAAAAGCAATGACACACAAGTGGCGTTGAAGGCTTTCCTCTATTTACTTCTGTAATGTGCATCTCTTGCTGAATTACCTGTTGGTTTGCCGGAAACTCTAACAATAGAAGCCACTGTTGCAGATTCGGTTGCGCTCTCATCGATTTATTACATAATCAACTAGTTCTGATCTCATTTAGTGCCAAAGCACTGATAATGATCCTTAGTTCAGTCACACAGACTGATGATGCTCTGATCACTCTGAGGAGTTTTGAGAAAGCAACCTAACCCAGCAAGGAATTTTGCGTCTGAAAGACGTCTAATAGCGTCCAAACACAGCCCTGACGTCTAGGCTAAAACAAGGCCAAGTTTGTGTCAGTGAAGGTTTAATAGACGTCTAACCACAGCCCAAGAATAGACACACAGGCTGCGCAAAGAACATGTCAAAGAAATGAAACCAAACACCTTGTAATCACTGTTGACTTTGCTCACATGATGGAATATCAGATGTTTCGCAAGTTATTTTGGCAAAAATGACATGTAACTAAACTCAAGGTAATGTGGTAGATTTCCCCTACACACCTGACTTGGTTGAACAATGTGTTCCCGACACCTGAACATATTGAGTTTAGTTGAGTTCACCTCTGAACGCGCAGGTCGATACCGAAGAGTAGCTATTCTTACCGCGTAAAATAAAATGCCTAAGAATTATAGTTCCCTGAACGCAATCTAAGAGTCGAACAAGGTGTCTAGTGACCCACTACTAACCTGTCACTTGTTCCACTAACTGACTTGCTGCGCAGAAATAATAGCCGACAGACTTCAGACAATGCCTTCGAATATGCTTTAATCACGGCCGGAGGATCTCAGACGGATCTCAGAGAATCCCACCAGCAAAAACCATACAACAGCTTTTATAGAATAGGAGCATGGCAAAAATTGCATGAAACATTACATAATTTCCCTACAATTTGATTGGTTCTTCATATGCAAACCCTTCTGTTGCTAGGTAGAAGCAAATTAGATCTCAAATCATTAAAAAAATGGAAAAGGTTAGAAGTTCAGTAGATTACTCACTATGTCATGAGACTATTCTAGACCAGTGCTTCCCAAACTTCTCGAAAGCATGGCACCCCTTTGTAGTTTTTATTCCCAATGAAACTAAACGTACATGTGTACATAATAAAATTAAATATAGTTAAGCAAACAACGATGCATGAACATGAATTTATTACGAATGTTAACTTATTAACAGACAAGTGTATTCTATGACAACGATTGTTTCAGTAAGTGATTTGAAGTTTTGAACCAATTGCTTTATGTGGGAATCATTGGAACAAAACACAGTTAAAGATTGATACTTAACTCTTTAAATAATAATAACCAACTCCAATTGAATTTTTTCTTTAGTTTCTCATTTGTTTTTTTCAAACCTGATCTTGTAACGTAAAAATTTAAACGAATATATCTGTGCATGGAACTGTGTCGGCCATTTTAATGTCATGTGGCGCTTTAGCGAGCCCAGGCTCCTGATACGGGTAGATCGAGGATAGTGCGACTCGTAGATCCGCTCACTGACAGACACAGTGCCTTTTTCAGTTTTTCACGTATGAGAACGCTAGATCCATCTTTGCCCTATCCTGTCAATCTCTGCGTGAAATATAAACTGAGCGCGCGCCAGTACAGAGGGCGGAGCTAAGCGGAGTTGGCGACTTAAACTTTAAATGATGAATACAATATCAGTGTTTTTTCGCTTATTTATTTTCGTTTGGACATGCTCATATGTTGGAGATTTGATGTATTTTTTAAATATATGCTGTAAAAAGTTATTATGGTACGATAGTTATTTTAGGCTGTTTAAATTGGAAAAAGCTGAGATTCTGCACCCCTAGCCAGCTGTCACTCACCCACTTTGGGAACTACATTTCTAGACTGTCATATATTTGATATTGTCTAGCCAGCATCTCAGAATTTTCCACTGGTTTCGACACCAACTTCAGAGTACATTGTGTTTAAACTGGTAGAATGTTAGGCCTAAAGGAGAAGTAAGGGTAGATGTTAGAATTATGATTAGTTTGATATAAGTTTACCGTTTTATTTATTTTACTTGGCTAGAAGTGTGTTACTCATAGCCGGACTATAGCGGGTTAAGCGTATGAACGCAACGGCCAATCAGAGGCGTGTCTGTTAAGCGTATGAGCGCAACGGCCAATCAGAGGCGTGCCTGTTAAGCGTATGAGCGCAACGGCCAATCAGAGGCGTGTCTGTTAAGCGTATGAGCGCAACGGCCAATCACAGGCATGTCTGATGAGCGTATGAGCGCAACGGCCAATCACAGGCGTGTATGTTGAGCGCATGAATGCAACGGCCAATCACAGGCGTGTCTGTTGAGCGTATGAGCGCAACGGCCAATCACAGGAGTGTATGTTGAGCGCATGAATGCAACGGCCAATCACAGGCGTGTATGTTGAGCGCATGAATGCAACGGCCAATCACAGGCGTGTCTGTTGAGCGCATGAATGCAACGGCCAATCACAAGCGTGTCTGTTGAGCGTATGAACGCACCGGCCAATCACAGGCGTGTCTGTTGAGCGTATGAACGCACCGGCCAATCACAAGCGTGTCTGTTGAGCGTATGAACGCACCGGCCAATCACAGGCGTGTCTGTTGAGCGTATGAACGCACCGGCCAATCACAGGTGTTTGAATTAGTCAGAAGTTTCTGAGATCTGCTCTTCTTATAGCCAATGGTGAAGACGCAATGTAAAGAGACTAGGGGTGTAACAATATATAATTTCACAATATATCGCAATAAAAAAAACATCAATATGTATCGTGGATAGTAACCATATGTATAGTGTATAATTCACCCAAAATAAAAATGACTGTGTGAGAAAAAAGTTTCAGAGTTTCAGTGTCAGTCCTATATTAAACTGCTATATATAATGTAGAATATAATGCATAATAATGCAATGGGGGAATATTTGTAGGTCCTGATAATGCCTACATTATTTGAAATATATCCAGTCAGTGACAGAGATCAAGCATATTCGTCTAAAATAATTCTGTATTTTCAGCTTCGGAATCATGAATATTGTTATGATGGAGTCAACTGTTGTGATCGTCCACTGCACCGTACAACACAACAACTACATGTTTTCCAGTTTACAAAACAAATCAAATACTAAGAAATGCAATTTTCTTGAAACTACATAAAAACCCATGTCAGACCAACAAAACTTCCTCAAATGTTGTGTTAAGTAGCCAAAAACAGTTTTCTGAACAAAGAACTTCATTTTGCTGAAATGTTAAGAGTTTGTGAGTTCCCAGCATACATTGCAGCATGAATAAATGCTGTGTTTACTGTTAAAGGATAGTTGTTTTGCTGTTAGCTGCCGTTGTTCTGTGCAGTGATGTAAAGATGTGATGTTGTGTGTGCAGAATAAGGAGAAGGAGCGGATGAAGGCGCGTGAGAAGGAGACGAAGGAGCGCGAGTCTCGGTTCAGCAACGGACACCTGTTCACGTCTCTCAGTGTGTCTGCCACCACTCTCTGCTCCGCCTGCAACAAGAGCATCACTGCCAAAGAAGCGCTCAGCTGCCCCAGTGAGTCCCACACACACACTCACACACAACCTCATACTTGCATATGTGGTTTACATGGACTTTCTGTAGGGAAATGTTTTTTATACTGATAATAAATTTTTCTTGCACTACTGTGTTCTTATGCACTCGACTGTGTCGTGTATGAATATTACAGGGTTATTTATTAATTCAGTTTTGGGGTCTGAAGCTGTGACAGTCGAGAGCACGAGGAGTCCAACATTACACACTTGGTTTGTTCGGATAATTAAGAGCATCATCCGTCCAGATTTTTAAAGTGCAGTTTCTCATGTTGGTATTTTCAGTGTGAACACACTACTCACACGACTCACACACATCGCGGGTAACTGAGACACACCCGCACAACATCACACCAGTCTATTTAACGGATCTTCTATCGCCCTACAATCCATCGCGCTCTTTAAGATCACTAAATTCGAGGCTTCTGGTCATTCCTAGGATATCCAGATCCACCAAAGGAGGCAGAGCATTTTCACATTTAGCTCCGAAGCTCTGGAATAGCCTTCCTGATATTGTTCGTTGCTCAGACTCGCTCTCCCAGTTTAAAACTAGACTGAAGACGCATCTATTTAGCCAGGCATTCATATACATTTTTTATCTTACAGTTACTGTAAATTCGGCCTCTAGTTCATAAACGCCAGAGGAGAACTGGCCCCCGACTGAGCCTGGGTTCTCCCAAGGTTTTTTTTTCTCCATTGGGTCATCTGATGGTGTGTTAGGACACCTTTAGGTCACTGGATGGAGTTTTTCGGTTCCTTGCCACTGTTGCCTTTGGCTTGCTCAGTTGGGGATATTCAAATTAATTAACCAATCATACCATTGATCCGCTCTACCAAACTTGGATGTCTTTTTTTTCCAGTAATAAACAAACATTGTTAAGTTGTTTTGATTGATACTGTGAAGCAGCTTTGATACAATCTGTATTGTGAAAAGCGCTATATAAATATATTTGACTTGACTATTATGCTACAGACCGGCACAGAACAGTGAACAAGTGTCCACACTGGAACACACTACTCTTCAGTATATAAAGCCATTGGCTTCATAAAGACACAGGAATTTTGAAAACACGTTAAAGTATACTGTTGAAAATTAAATTCCATGTGCATTACAGACACACACTCACACACACACTCACACACACACACACACACACACACACACACACACACACACACTCTTGTTTTGTGTTTCCGAGGTTCAGACAAAGCCAGTCAATGATATTGAGATATTGAGTGTGTCCAAGGTCACACACACTCGTTGGCTTGAAGCGATCTAGACCTCCACTGACCGACACACACGACTCAGTGTAATAAATATTAGTGACGAGCTCTTGATCTCAGACTCCAGCAGACAGTCAGGCATTATCCTCATTACAGACACAATACACACACCAGAAGACAAGTTCACAATGCTGCTGCATAGAACACTACATACATCTGTTATGTGTCTAAGGGGTGTGTGTGTGTGTGTGTGTGTGTCAGTGTATTGCTGCTCTCAACGGACATGCCTTTGTCCTGGTCAACAGCAGCCCTAGGTGACATCTCTGATTCAGTGGACACACACACACACACACACACACACACACACTCTTTAATGTGTTGACCTCAATGCATGAGCAGATAATGCTCTTCTCCTGAAGTCTGTTGTTGTTGTACAGAACGAGGTCTTTTGTTGTGTTGATGGTTCACCCCCCCCGCCCCCGCCCCCAGCACAGCTGCTACCCAGAATCACCCCCGCCTCACACACACACACACACACACACACACACACACACTCACGCCTGTAATCTGGAGTCTGAGGGACCAAGGCTTTATGAAGATTAACACATAGTCTGTCACACACTCAACACATGCACACGCTCTCACACACACACACACACACACACAGACAAACACACTCTCACACACATGCACACGCTCTCACACACACACACACACACACACACACACAAAGACAAACACACTCTCACACACATGTTTGTTTTGCTATACTTGTGAGGACATTCCATAGGCGTAATGGTTTTTATACAAACTGTATATTCTGTCCCTTACTAACCACACACACACACACACACACACACACACACACACACACACACACACACAACCTCTATAACTTCTCTATAACTCCAAAGGTATTTCAAACTTGTTTTTAGCCCTAAACGGACAATAATCGGGTTTAAACCAAATCCTCATACTGGTCCCATGATGGGAACCCATTCCAGCTTCTACATAGAAACCTCGTGTAATCTATAATCATGAGGTCAGGATGAGTAACATTATTAGATAGATTTGAATGGCCTTAGTCTCACTGTAACCCGATCACACACTGCAACACTACACCGCTGTCTCTGATCGCAACTCTACAAATAAACAAATGCGCATGAAATCTTGATCTGAATCTTTTAAACGTATTCACATGATTTTCTTCTATTCTGTGGGAGAGGTACGAGAAACTAGAAGGATGTTTCCTCCAGTCTCAGTGTGTATTGGAGATAACGTCAGCTTCTGCTGGAGTGTGTGTTTGATGTCGTTAAATTATGAGTAATAATCAGTGCTGTATCTTTCCCAGCCTGTAACGTGACGATCCACAACCGCTGCCGAGACACACTGGCCAACTGTGCCAAGATGAAGCAGAAGGTACGACTCGACCGCAGGAAACTGCACACATATATCAGTCATCAATGTAGGACAGTGTATTTGAATAATATATTGTGCTAATATATTACAATAAATTGAATAATACGTAAGGAATTGCTGCTTTTCATAAAAATATGTGACTATATATTTACTAATATATCATAATGTATGTATATATATATGTATATGGGATCAGATATGTGTAATATATTTAATCATTTACAGTATAAATGTTTCATGCAATTTTTTGTCTTTTTTTATAAACATTTTATATGTATTCATATATAGTCCTACACGGTCAATGCAGGTATTGCAGTATATTGACAAATATAAGCACTAGTTTCCCATGTATGGAAATGTATTATGTAATATATCGCATTATATATTTGCAGTAAATTCCCTTATATTTTTGTTCCGTAAGGGTAATTAACTCATTAACTAATGAGCTGACGATCAGATGTTTCGGCAAGTCTAATATCAACATTTTTTTGTCTAAAAAGGCAGCATTGTTATCATATGTGCATATGGAATAATAATAATAATAATAATAATAATACAGACTGATTCATGTCAACTCATCGTCTAACTAAAAGACTTTAATAACATCCTGACACCCACAGCTTCAATATAACAAATGTAGCTCATTTTACTTCATATGCTGCAATCTGTGAAACTGAACTGTAAAAATTAAAATAGAATATTTTGCATTATTATTCTTGATGCGCGATGCTCGTTCTCCAGCGATGCGATCGATGGTTCAGAGGGACTTTATCTGCGAGATCGAGTTAGACTTCCTCTAGGACTGACTAATGCTACAGGGATCCTCTCACGGATGCATTATTATATTATATTTAATGCTTAAACACTATCATATTCAACTGCTTTACTTTCAGATATAATAATTACACTCAAATAAAAACTGAGATGTCTGTATACAGCTCCGGACAGGAGGTCGTTTCTCTTTCATGAACACTTGTCCTCACGATTCACGATTATTATATTATATATCGGTGCATCCCTAATTATATAAAGGGTTAATTCACCCAAAAATGTACATCCTGTCATCATTCGCTTGTATGTCTTTCCAAACCCATAAACCCATAAGGCTTTTGTTCATCTTCAGAACACAAATGAAGATATTTACTGTGATCGAAGAGATTTCTGTCGCTCCTCTGAAACGCTCATGAAGAGATGCTGAATAAACACACACGAGTCGAGACGTGAAGACACACATCGCTTTATATGAGGAACAGATTTATCCAGGCTTTTATTCACTGCTACTGTACATGAGCACACATCAGTGTGTGTCCTGACCTCTGTGTGCAGTGTGTGTCCTGACCTCTGTGTGCAGTGTGTGTCCTGACCTCTGTGTGCAGTGTGTGTCCTGACCTCTGTGTGCAGTGTGTGTCCTGACCTCTGTGTGCAGTGTGTGTCCTGACCTCTGTGTGCAGTGTGTGTCCTGACCTCTGTGTGCAGTGTGTGTCCTAACGTCTGTTTAAACCGTATATGAATAAAAGTCTCGTTTAAATCTTCTCCCATACAGTGATCAGGTCTCTTCACGTCTCTTCAGAAGAACTGGATTAAACGGCTCTTTCTGGATAACTTTTATGATCTTGTTTTGTACTTAAGACAAAAATGATAGAATATTACAGACATCAGTCCTTGTGTTCTACAGATTAATGAGTGTTACAGTTGTGGAACAACACGAGGGAGAGTAAACGATGAACTTAAATGTTGAGAGAACACAGTTTAGGGTATAGTGCATCTCTATTGTGTTGCCTGTTTTCTGAGTTGTTGAATGTGTGTGAATATTCCCGTGTATAAATGCATGAAGTGATGTAACACACGACTGCACACACACAGCAACAGCGGCTGGCGCTGGTCCGGAACGCCGCGACTCTACACACCGTGGCGCTGCGCAGCAAGAGTGAGTTTCCCTTCTAACACCCACTGTTCTTCCTCATGACTGACTCTGGCTAATCCACAATAATAATAACAGAACTATAAAGAGCGCAGTTGATTGCCAGTGTGAGTGTGTGTGCTGGTTAACCGTGTGTGTGTGATCACTTAGTGCTGTCTCCCGTCAGACCCGATCCTGAAGGAGCGGCCGAGCTCCGCCATCTACGCCTCCGAGACGCTCCGGCAGTCGTTCCTCGGCGCGCGCAGGGGCCGCTCCACGCTGGGCCTCAACAAGAGCGTCTCCACCAACAACATCGCAGGGTAACGCGTCGCTGGTGTGTGTGTGTGTGTGTGTGTGTGTGTGTGTTACAGTGCTCTGCAACTGCTCACACACACTCCTCACTTATCACACAATTTCTGAAACCTGACACTCAAACACCAGAACCACACACCAGATCTGCACAACCGTACACTCATTCTCAGCCTTTGGCTTTCACAAAACACTCTTTGCAAACCACAACACACACTTCTCTATGAAACACACACACATCTAACAGGAAGTCTCTTGATTTCCTTTTTCAAATACAACCTATCAAAACACCACAGTAATTAATCAGAGCCTCACACACACACACACACTGCTTTACTGAACACACACCAATCAGGGCTTTAGAATAGGCCTATAAAAGGTCAAAGGTCGAGTTATGGGTTTTTCGGACTGTAATACTGTATTCACAAACACATGGTTACAGTAAAAAAAACAAATAGTTTGGTTTCAATCTTGCTTTCGTGTTTAACATGATTTTTCCAACATCTCTCCGCGATGATATGTGATATTTTCAATGCTGTGCTTCATTTAGCAAGAGATGTGAAGCATTGTGTGCGTGTGTGTGTGTGTGTGTGCAATTCTTGGATTTGTGTGTAAAGTTTTGAAAATGTGTGTGAGCAGTGGAGAGAGCACAGATAACGTGAGTGTGTGGTTTAAGAGTGTGTGGTGCTTGGCCTGTTATTTCCAGAAATGTGTGCATGTTTTGTGAAGCCTCATGCTCTAACGCACGCGCATGTGTGTGTGTGTGTGTGTGTTACTGTCCCACAGAAGTCTGAGTGACGACTCTCCTCTCGGCCTGAGGCGGATCCTCTCACACTCCACAGACTCGCTGAACTTCAGGAACAGAGCCATGTCCATGGAGTCCCTCAACGATGAAGGTGCAGGTCCACACACACACTCACACACACACGCACACACACACACTCACACACACACACACACACACACACACACACACACACCCCTGTACGTGCCTGTAGTCCTCACACACACGTGTCCGCAGGAGAGCTGTACTACGCCTCGATGCTGGAGGAGCTGGAGAGGGACACACACACACTCACACACACACACACTCACACACACACACACACACACACACCCCTTTACGTGCCTGTAGTCCTCACACACACGTGTCCGCAGGAGAGCTGTACTACGCCTCGATGCTGGAGGAGCTGGAGAGGGACACACACACACACACACACACGCACACACGCACACACACACTCCTGTACGTGCCTGTAGTCCTCACACACACGTGTCCGCAGGAGAGCTGTACTATGCCTCAATGCTGGAGGAGCTGGAGAGGGACGGGAAGGACTTCGAGGTGGACTCCTGGAGCATGGCTGTGGACTCCTCGTTCCTGCAGTCTCAGCGCAAAGACGTCATCAAGAGGCAAGACGTCATATACGGTGAGACTGCCGATTTCCAGAGCGCTGGACGCTTTACACTGACAGTGCTGGCATGGGTTTCATGCTGTTACATGAAACACTCTCTCATTTAAACCACTTGAGGATGCGGTTCGTTTTAGTTCATTAGTCTGAGTCTCTAATTAGTCGTCGCCTGTTCCCCGTTCAGTGGATTACCTTCCTCATGTGATCAAGCCTTCAGTCGTCCTCAGCTCGGGTCTGTGTTGGAGTTGTGTCAAACAAGTGTCTGGTCCACTCAAGCGAGGAAAACCAGTGAGAGTATGGAATAAATGTACATTTTAAGGTGTAATTAGTAATCTAAATGGGTTGTAACCATCAACGAAATATACAAACTTTTCACAGCCCAGACACGAACACAGTGTCGGCCCAGATCCGGCCCATATCCGGCACATATGGACTCAACGCTTACTGCATGTGGGCCGGATCTGGGCCGACACTGTGTTCCTGTCTGATCTTCTAACGCACGAACACTGGCGTCTGGTTCTCCTCTTAATGATCCAGCAGTCAGTGCCGGTCCTAGACCTCTGAGGGCCCTAGGCTGAACTGTGTCCGGGGCCCTGCCAGTGCCGGTCCTAGACCTCTGAGGGCCCTAGGCTGAACTGTGTCCGGGGCCCTGCCAGTGCCGGTCCTAGACCTCTGAGGGCCCTAGGCTGAACTGTGTCCGGGGCCCTGCCAGTGCCGGTCCTAGACCTCTGAGGGCCCTAGGCTGAACTGTGTCCGGGGCCCTGCCAGTGCCGGTCCTAGACCTCTGGGGGCCCTAGGCTAAACTGTGTCCGGGGCCCTGCCAGTGCCGGTCCTAGACCTCTGAGGGCCCTAGACTGAACTGTGTCCGGGGCCCTGCCAGTGCCGGTCCTAGACCTCTGGGGGCCCTAGGCTGAACTGTGTCCGGGGCCCTGCCAGTGCCGGTCCTAGACCTCTGAGGGCCCTAGGCTGAACTGTGTCCGGGGCCCTGCCAGTGCCGGTCCTAGACCTCTGGGGGCCCTAGGCTAAACTGTGTCCGGGGCCCTGCCAGTGCCGGTCCTAGACCTCTGAGGGCCCTAGACTGAACTGTGTCCGGGGCCCTGCCAGTGCCGGTCCTAGACCTCTGGGGGCCCTAGGCTGAACTGTGTCCGGGGCCCTGCCAGTGCCGGTCCTAGACCTCTGGGGGCCCTAGGCTGAACTGTGTCCGGGGCCCTGCCAGTGCCGGTCCTAGACCTCTGGGGGCCCTAGGCTAAACTGTGTCCGCGGCCCTGCCAGTGCTGGTCCTAGACCTCTGGGGGCCCTAGGCTGAACTGTGTCCGGGGCCCTGCCAGTGCCGGTCCTAGACCTCTGAGGGCCCTAGGCTGAACTGTGTCCGGGGCCCTGCCAGTGCCGGTCCTAGACCTCTGGGGGCCCTAGGCTGAACTGTGTCCGGGGCCCTGCCAGTGCCGATCCTAGACCTCTGGGGGCCCTAGGCTAAACTGTGTCCGGGGCCCTGCCAGTGCCGGTCCTAGACCTCTGGGGGCCCTAGGCTGAACTGTGTCCGGGGCCCTGCCAGTGCCGGTCCTAGAACTCTGAGGGCCCTAGACTGAACTGTGTCCGCGGCCCTGCCAGTGCTGGTCCTAGACCTCTGGGGGCCCTAGGCTGAACTGTGTCCGGGGCCCTGCCAGTGCCGGTCCTAGACCTCTGAGGGCCCTAGGCTGAACTGTGTCCGGGGCCCTGCCAGTGCCGGTCCTAGACCTCTGGGGGCCCTAGGCTAAACTGTGTCCGGGGCCCTGCCAGTGCCGGTCCTAGACCTCTGGGGGCCCTAGGCTAAACTGTGTCCGGGGCCCTGCCAGTGCCGGTCCTAGACCTCTGGGGGCCCTAGGCTGAACTGTGTCCGGGGCCCTGCCAGTGCCGGTCCTAGACCTCTGGGGGCCCTAGGCTAAACTGTGTCCGGGGCCCTGCCAGTGCCGGTCCTAGACCTCTGAGGGCCCTAGGCTGAACTGTGTCCGGGGCCCTGCAGGTGCGCTCAGAAAAACCTCAAAACGACCCTCTTAATCTGACCTTTCAGAGCAGTTTCAGTCAACAAACGACAGTTAAAATATTCAGTAATACAATAACAACAATTTAAAACAAATACAACAGAAAAAAAAGATACGAATGAAATGAACAATTACTATTAATCATAGCCTACTATACAGAAATTGATAAAAGTAATCAAATGGAAAACTACAACAACAAAAAACATTGCATAGCATTCACTGTATGAATTAAATATACATTGATTATTATTGAAGTTACTAATGCTATTCAGTGAAGAGTAGTGAATGATTCTCTCGTTTTCCTTTGTTGATAACATAATAACTTTTGTCATATTAGCATTAAATGACGGCGAGCGGCAGGTTTATTAGGCTGCTGTCACTTTAAGACCGAGTGCACAGATCTAATACACTGACACGCAATCCATTACTCTACATTTCCGCGTGTTTGTCCGTTTAAACACAAGCCTGAAGCCTGAAGCCTGTACTCGTCCGTGTTTCTCTCCGTCTGTTGAACGCCGCCTCTTTCGCAGCTCAGTACACTGTTACATATAACGTGACATGACTCGGCTGATTTGTATGTTACGCATGGTGACAGCGCACCGCTTTAAAGGTGCAGTGTGTAATTTTTATTGCACCCAACAGAAGTTAAGGTGGCCAACAGGAAGTGATGTCGTCGTCTGAGACAGCAGAGAGTAGACGGTTAAGCAATGAGGTTTCTTTACAAAGATCAATTAAGGAATTTTGTTTACTTTAATATTCAGTAAAACAATGTTATTGTGAATATTATTGTGACTTGTTCATCATTGTGTCATTGTTTTATTCGCTGACTTTAGCATCTTCTTATCACGAAGAACAACATAGTGACGAAACGCGTTTTGTCCGCTCAGGGCCACCGTAGAAACATGTGGATGTAAGCGGACCCGCGATGTGTGTAGAGAGAAATGCCTCATTCTAAGCTAATAAAACACAACGGTTCATTATGTAAGGTCTTTATACACCACTGAACACATAGTTATGTATATGATATTGCATTTCTGTCAACAGATCCTCCTAAATATTACACAATGCACCTTTAAATGAAAGGATCATGCAGGATCATGTTTTCATAATCATTGGAAGCCAAAATGAAAGCCGAAAGTAAAACACAGCCCTGAATCACGAGAGCCGTTACTCAGCGTAGAGAGCACCAGCGCTGGACAACATGTCTGAATGCATGCGATATCAACAGCAGCGAGGTCCTCATAGGTTTGTCCTCTGTGTTGTGCAGAGCTGATCCAGACGGAGCTGAACCACGTGCGGACGCTGCGCATCATGGACGGGGTGTTTCGCAGAGGCATGATGGAGGAGGTGCTGATGGAGACGGGTGTAGTGAACGCCATCTTCCCCTGTCTGGACCAGCTCCTGTCCATCCACTCCAGCTTCCTGAGCCAGCTCCTGCAGAGGAGGAACCACAGCCTGGCTCCCAGTAGCACTCGCAACTTCACCATACAGCGGCTGGGAGACATACTGGTGGACCAGGTGAACTGCTCACTCACCAATCAGGGCTACCGAACACACAGATGACTGTTCGCTGCATAGAGACTGCAATCTCCATTCAAACACTCACGTCATCTTATTCCTGAATGACAGTGATTCGGCTCTGTCTATTAAACCTTTGACTAGTCCGATCACAGGAACATTCAGATCTGTGTTCTGATCCAGAGAGAGCCGTTGTCATGTATAGATATGAAACCGCTTCACTAATAGTCTTTTCAACACACATTATCATTATCTCTGTCTTACAATCACTCAGATGATCACAGAGGTACTGGGATAAAACGTTTATAGTTCAGATATAAACACTGATGTCTACAGTAGCGATCAAAATACAGTAAATCACCTTTTGAAAGTAATTTGCCTCTTCAAATAAAGAGTGCGATACATCGTTACACCAGTAGGCGGAGACAAGCAGCGGTTATACAAGAGATTCGTTCAAAAACATTGAATCATTGAATCATTCATTCAAAACGATTTAAAAAAAATAATTAATTCAAATTAATGCAACATTTCTAATAGACTGCACTGCACTGTTAACATTTTGTCAGAACTTTTAGTAGATAACATGTTTTGTTTAATTGTCTATTCAGAATCATGGGAGAATCCCGTGCAGCTCTAGTACCTGTTTTGAAATCAGGGAATTACAGCAGGGAAAATCAAACAAACCTGTGGTTTACTGAACAAACTATGCCTGTCTTTAAATAAACCCTAACCCACCTAATCCTAACTCCACCCCGTATCTAATCATAACCCCTCCCACACCTAATCCTAACTCCACCCCCATATCTAATCATAACCCGTCCCACACCTAATCCTAACTCCACCCCCATATCTAATCATAACCCCTCCCACAACTAATCCTAACTCCACCCCCATATCTAATCATAACCCCTCCCACAACTAATCCTAACTCCACCCCCATATTTAATCATAACCCCTCCCACAACTAATCCTAACTCCACCCCCATATCTAATCATAACCCCTCCCACAACTAATCCTAACTCCACCCCCATATTTAATCATAACCCCTCCCACAACTAATCCTAACTCCACCCCCATATCTAATCATAACCCCACGCCCTAATCCTAACTCCACCCCGTATCTAATCATAACCCCTCCCACAACTAATCCTAACTCCACCCCCGTATCTAATCATAACCCCTCCCACAACTAATCCTAACTCCACCCCCATATCTAATCATAACCCCACGCCCTAATCCTAACTCCACCCCGTATCTAATCATAACCCCTCCCACACCTAATCCTAACTCCACCCCCATATCTAATCATAACCCCTCCCACAACTAATCCTAACTCCACCCCCGTATCTAATCATAACCCCTCCCACACCTAATCCTAACTCCACCCCCATATCTAATCATAACCCCTCCCACACCTAATCCTAACTCCACCCCCATATCTAATCATAACCCCACGCCCTAATCCTAACTCCACCCCGTATCTAATCATAACCCCTCCCACACCTAATCCTAACTCCACCCCCATATCTAATCATAACCCCTCCCACAACTAATCCTAACTCCACCCCCATATCTAATCATAACCCCACGCCCTAATCCTAACTCCACCCCGTATGTAATCATAACCCCTCCCACACCTAATCCTAACTCCACCCCCATATCTAATCATAACCCCTCCCACACCTAATCCTAACTCCACCACCATATCTAATCATAACCCCTCCCACAACTACTCCTAACTCCACCCCCATATCTAATCATAACCCCACGCCCTAATCCTAACTCCACCCCGTATCTAATCATAACCCCTCCCACACCTAATCCTAACTCCACCCCCATATCTAATCATAACCCCTCCCACAACTAATCCTAACTCCACCCCCGTATCTAATCATAACCCCTCCCACACCTAATCCTAACTCCACCCCCATATCTAATCATAACCCCTCCCACAACTAATCCTAACTCCACCCCCATATCTAATCATAACCCATCCCATACCTAATCCTAACTCCACCCCATATCAAGTCAAGTCAAGTCACCTTTATTTATATAGCGCTTTTTACAATACAGATTATATCAAAGCGCTTCACAGCGATAACATGAAAACAATATAACAAAGTTTGTTTCTAAAAGAAAATTGCGTCAACGTCCACCTTAAGTAAGGCAGATCAATAATATTATTGAATATTAAATGTCCCCAACTAAGCAAGCCAAAAGCCAAGGCAACAGTGGCAAGGAACCAAAACTCCATCAGGTGACAGAATGGAGAATAAACCCTTGGGAGAAACCAGACTCAGTCGGGGGGCCAGTTCTCCTCTGGCCAACAAAGGAACAGTGCATGATTCGGGCAGCATTACAAGTCAGATTGGAATCGGAACATTTAGAGTATTTATCCATTTCCATCTTTTGGAAGTCCAAGTAATCACGCCGGTATTAAGACGAGTTGTTGAGGATCAGTGCCGTCCACCATAGAGAGTCCATATCGCCCGTGTTGAGTCGTCACTTCATAGGCTTTGTGATTGGAGCATCTGAAGTCTCCGTGAGAGGCTGGATACAAACTGGAGCTGACGAACGCCATTTTCTCGGGACTCGCGTCCCGAGATAACAGCAGAAAAGCAAAAAGGGAAAATAATTAGCGTAGCTGCTGTTCATAATGATGATTTCCATAACACAGGCGTAAATGATAAAACATGAAGACAGTGACTCTTGCGTCCCAAAATCACCCCCCTCTGTCCCCCACTCAACTCAGCCCAGCTTACTGACCTCTACGTCCCTCCTGCTGCTGAGACCTAACCACAATCTCTCCGCAACCCAACCATACGCGCCAACCCGTTGACTAAGGCTGTCGAGCCCCACTGGTGCGTGAATAGGCAGAATCATAACCCCTCCCACACCTAATCCTAACTCCACCCCCATATTTAATCTTAACCCCACCCCCTAATCCTAACTCCACCCCCATACCTAATCATAACCCCTCCCACACCTAATCCTAACTCCACCCCCATTCCTAACCCCACCCCTAATCATAACTCCTCCCCAATATTGAATTCTAACCCCACCCCCTAATCCTAACTCCTCCCATATCTAATCATAACCCGTCCCACACCTAATCCTAACTCCACCCCCATATCTAATCTTAACCCCTCCCACACCTAATCCTAATTCCACCTCTCATTCCTAACTTCACCCCTAATCATAACTCCTCCCCAATATCTAATTCTAACCCCACCCCCTAATCCTAACCCCTCCCACACACCTAATCCTAACCCCTCCCACACACCTAATCCTACCCATACTGGGGGATTTAGGGAGGTAATAATCTGGCACGGGTCAGAATCCGGCACAACACCGGCACTCATTCTTCCACACTCTGAGGAAACGCGTCTCTAACACATTAAACGCCACTCATCTGACTGCAGGGCAAGACATGCTCCTTATCTTTCAGAAGTATATCGATATAAACCACACTGAGCAGTATACTTCTCCATACTGCTCACAGAGAAGTTCTGCATGTCCAGCGGTTAAAACTACACTGTATTTATTGGGTCACATGCGTGCTGAACCCAAGACAGTAAAGTATGCATAACCACAAGCATCTATTGAAAGAACTGCACATACTACACTTGTGTGGTTGAATATGAGTGGATATTGATATGGGTATGATGGGTGTTTTGGGGATGGAGTGCCCTGATGGGGAAACAAAACACACACAAATCCCTCATCAATAACGGTTATTTACATTTATATATTTGGCAGACTCTTTCATCTAAAGCTTTTTAAGGTATGCTTTTTTATCAGTTCATGCATTTCGTGGGAATCAACTATTGTAGTCAGTATGCAAGTAAGATATTGGAAAATATGCTTTTAGGATTTCTGTGATGTAAATATCAAGGTGAGTTTGGAAATGCATTTTGAAGGGCACTAAGGATTCTTAGGATCATTCTAAGACCATCAAATGAACAGGCACAGCGTTTTATATATATATCTGTCCTTTAGCAGTTTTAACAGATATAAACAGTAACAGCTGACCAGGGCTCAGTTCAGACGGGTCTGGGTTCTGACATGAGTGTGTGTCGTCTGCATCAGTTCTCAGGTCAGAACGCAGAAGAGATGAGGAAGTGTTATGTTGAGTTCTGCAGTCGGCACCTGAAAGCAGTGAAACTCTACAAGGAGCTGCTGGCCCGGGACAAGCGGTTCCAGCAGTTCATACGGGTGAGAAAACACACATGCGTCAGGCTGCGCTTACGTCTGTGTGTAGAATGTATTTAATGAAACATATTTGGTTTCTAACGTCTGCTCTGTTGTCCTGTGAAGCGTGTGAGCAGAGGTTCTTTACTGCGCCGTCACGGAGTGCAGGAGTGCATCTTACTGGTCACGCAGCGCATCACTAAATACCCCGTGCTCATCCAGCGCATACTGGACAACACTAAAGGTGAGACTACACGTCAGTGTCATAATGTGCATCATGTCCAACAATTCAATTGAATTAATTCATGAAAATCAGCATCAACACTAGGGTTGGAAATCGAAAATCGTTTTCAATTCTGGAATCGGATACTTGTTAAAAAAATTTCAATTCCTCTTATCGATTCCTTTGTGAGCATTTCAATATAACTTTTCAAGCGCGAGAGACTCAGTTTTCAGTGTTGCAGGTGTGTGTATCAGTATACTGGACCCGTGCAGCTCTTAAAGTGACAGCACTAATATTCCTGCCGTCTCTATAATAACACTAATCACACAACACAAGACAAAGAGAAAATTCACTCATTCTTCACTGAATATCTTTTGT
This sequence comes from Tiaroga cobitis, assembly GCA_030578255.1. NCBI lineage: Eukaryota > Metazoa > Chordata > Actinopteri > Cypriniformes > Leuciscidae > Tiaroga > Tiaroga cobitis. The sequence continues at coordinate 3,685,501 of CM060606.1, forward strand.
AACTATATTTTTTATGTATATTATATTTATAAAGTGCAGTATTATTTTACATTTGATTAGTTTCTGTACCTGAAAATCTTAAAACACTGTTTATTTCATTCGTTTGTTCAGTTGTATCTGTGTTGCGATTGCAAATTTATAATTAGTTTTTTTTAAAGAGTGTTTATTGTCTTTAATAATGCTCTACATTTATATAATTTAGGCTAGTTGTTCTTCTATGGTGTTTTTAAACCACAGGCAAACACTCCTTGTGTAAGTGTTCTTTAGTTGATGCTTTTTGTTCATGATATTCAACTAAAATTAAATGTTTTGCAATGAAACTAAATGTGAATGATATCTAAGTTTTTTTTGTTACATTTTCAGAATCGAAATTAGGAATCGATAAGAATCGGAATCGATAAGCAAAATTGAAATCGGAATAGTTAAAATTCAACCGATACCCAAACCTAATGAACCCTAAGTGATAGAGAACGGGGGCCTGAGCTCCTCATCAACTGTAAATGGCCCTGTGTTTCCCTCGCTGATCTGAGAACAGACTCTATTTGGTTTGACAGGGAGTGAAGAGGAGAGTAAGTCTCTGGCTCAGTCTCTGGCCCTGATCCGGGAGCTGTTGTGTTCGGTGGATCAGCAGGTTCAGGAGTTAGAGCGAGCTCAGCGGCTGCAGGAGATCCAGTCGCGTCTGGACCCGCGGGCCGAGACTAAAGTGAAGGGTGGAGGAGTGTTTCGTGGAGGAGAGCTTCTGCGGCGCGGGCTCATTCACGAGGGAGCGCTGCTGTGGAAGACTGCGCAGGGATCCCGACTTAAAGGTGTCATTATTACTGTTATACCATCGTCTGGCAGACTCAAAGGTGCCATTATTACTCTTATACCATCGTCTGTCAGACTCAAAGGTGCCATTATTACTCTTATACCATCGTCTGGCAGACTCAAAGGTGCCATTGTTACTGTTATACCATCGTCTGTCAAACTTAAAGGTGTCATTATTACTGTTATACCATCGTCTGGCAGACTCAAAGGTGCCATTATTACTGTTATACCATCGTCTGTCAGACTCAAAGGTGCCATTATTACTGTTATACCATCGTCTGACAGACTCAAAGGTGCCATTGTTACTGTTATACCATCGTCTGTCAGACTTAAAGGTGCCATTATTACTGTTATACCATCGTCTGTCAAACTTAAAGGTGTCATTATTACTGTTATACCATCGTCTGTCAGACTCAAAGGTGCCATTATTACTGTTATACCATCGTCTGACAGACTCAAAGGTGCCATTGTTACTGTTATACCATCGTCTGTCAGACTTAAAGGTGCCATTATTACTGTTATACCATTGTCTGTCAGACTCAAAGGTGCCATTATTACTGTTATACCATCGTCTGTCAGATTTAAAGGTGCCATTATTACTGTTATACCATCGTCTGTCAGACTCAAAGGTGCCATTATTACTGTTATACCATCGTCCGGGCAGACTCAAAGGTGCCATTATTACTGTTATACCATCGTCTGTCAGACTCAAAGGTGCAATTATTACTGTTATACCATTGTCTGTCAGACTCAAAGGTGTCATTATTACTGTTATAACATCGTCTGGCAGACTCAAAGGTGCCATTATTACTTTTGTACCATCATCTGTCTGAATACTCCATTCTGATTGGCTAGAAGGTGTCCAATTAAACCATTTAATGTACTGTTAGTTTAATCACCGTTCTATATTATTACTAACTGATGTGATCCGGAGAGGACGCTGGCGTATGCTGCTCGCCGCTTCTCCGCCGTTTTTCTATTTTTTTTTATTTTTAAACAGTATTTCTCTTGAGTTTTTGTACGGGTTGATAAAACTCACCTGCTGACATCTTTTCCAACATCAGCGGATTGTTGGTCACCTCCCGCTGTCAGTAGCGAATACCCGGATTCTGCCGTCGTTTCGGCCCTGCTACTTCAGAGTTTCAACTTTACTCTTGGGGCATCCTTCTAGGTGTCCCGGTCCGGTTTTTGCCTTCTGCACCCCGCTATGATATGGACCATCTTCTCCCTGTGCTTGACAGTCTTCCATCTTTGTGTTTGGCTAACACTTTCGGTGACCGGCATGAAGCTCAAATACTCTATCCCACAGCTGCTAACTCTCAACAACCGTTCCATTCCAACGTGCATCGCAGCCATCAAAGAACTTGGACTTCAGTGCCGTCTGCGTTACATCCACAGAAGTTCCCGTCGAAAGTTTGTTTACCATCAGCCTGGCCAGTCTGCTTCACACATTCCATCCATCTGGACCACTGTCGTGCGTCTGCCGCGTCATCAGAGCAGTGTCGCTCTCTGTGCTAGCTACACAGGAAACATCGCGAGATCTCTGCACGCTCAGCTGAGCAGCACGGAAAACACAGCGAGAACTCCTCGCACCAAGCAGGCCAGAAAACGCGGAGTGGATTCCAGTGTATTACGGCCTCTACAGAGATTTAACACAGCATCAATACTCAAAATTGAACTTTTCAATACACAATCTCTCACAAATAAAGCATCCTTCATACAAGACCATATCATAGACAAAGGGTTAGACTTTATGTGCCTGACAGAAACATGGCACCAGCCTGGGGTTTACTTAGCGCTTAATGAAGTCTGTCCCCCCAGTTACAGCTTCCTGGAGAGAGCCCGCAGCACTGGTCGAGGTGGCGGCCTTGCTGTCATACACCGACAAAACTTGGTGCTGTCCCCCCTCCCCCTGCCTACACTGTCCTCTTTTGAATGCTAAGCATTTAAATGTAAACCCCCCATTCCCATGACAATGCTACTCATCTACCGGCCCCCCAAATTCAACTCAGCTTTCATCTCAGAGATACACGAATTTCTCACTACATTTTGCACCACCTCTGCCAACATTATTATACTTGGAGATATTAATATTTATGTAGACAACCCTTCCTGCCACTTTGTAGCTGAGTTTCTGCAACTATTGGACTGTCTCAACCTCCAACAACATGTCAGTGTCCCCACACACTCCAGAGGGCACACACTGGACCTGGTCATTTCCAACTCTGCCCACCTTAGCAACCTTCTGGTGCACGACCTGGGTGTGTCTGACCATAAGGCCATCTCAATGGAGCTGACCCTCCTCTCCCCACACAACAAAGACAAACGTCAAATTTGCTATAGGGATCTGAAAAAGATTAATCCGGACATCTTGACCATGGACCTCCAACATCTCTCCTCTGTTAATTTCTCCTCAGTCACTGAGTCAGTTGACTTCTACAACCAATCTCTGAGCAGTCTTCTAGATCTCCACGCCCCTGTCAAAATTAGAACTGTCAGCTTCGCACGCACAGCCCCCTGGTACACCTACGAACTCCGGCAAATCAAAACAGCGGGGCGTGTCTTTGAGCGGCGCCTCAAGGCCTCAGGACTGACTGTTCATAGGCAGGCCTATCGAGAACATCAGAAGTCCTATGCAAGGTCCTTAAAAGATGCTCGGTCACAGTTCTATTCCAACATTATCAACACCAGCCCTGTCAACTCCAAGCAACTTTTCTCTACCATACATGACATCCTCAATCCGCAAACTCTTTCTCATTCAGAAGCTACGGAAGAGAGGTGCAACAACTTCATGACTTTTTCTGAAATAAAATAGACACCATCCGTTGCCTTGGGAGAGGCTAAATCCCTGACACACAACGTCACTTGTGGTGTCCCTCAAGGCTCAGTGCTCGGCCCAACCCTGTTTATTCTCTACATGCTCCCCCTTGGCCAAGTCATCAGTCGGCATGGGGTTTCATTCCACTGCTATGCTGATGACACTCAGCTCTTCCTCAGGACAAACCCAATCCCCTCTGTTGGCCTGCCATCATCCACTCTGACTACTTGCCTGGAGGAGGTAGAGACGTGGATGAAGCAAAATTTTCTGCAGCTAAACAGCTCCAAGACTGAAGCCATCTTAGTCTGCACTCCACATCAGATTCGGTCATCTGACATTACTAGCATCACCTTCTCTGGTCAAAATATTTCACTTTCAACATCAGCCACCCACCTGGGTGTTATAATGGACTCTCATCTGAACATCTGAACTCATCTGAACAAGACCTCCTTTTTCCACCTCAGGAACATAGCCAAACTCCGTCCCACACTCACTCCTGCAGATGCGGAAAAGCTTGTCCACGCTTTTGTCTCCTCCAGGCTGGACTACTGCAATGCGCTCCTCACCGGGATCCCTGAGAAAAGCCTTCAGCACTTGCAGTATATCCAGAACAGCGCTGCTAGGATCTTGTTGAGGGTCCGCAAACGTGACCACACCACCCCCATCCTCAAATCACTCCACTGGCTTCCTGTCTCACTCAGGATTGAGTACAAGGTCACCCTCCTTACCCACCAATGTATTTATGGTGAAGCCCCCTCCTACCTCAAGGAACTCCTAACCCCACTGACTTGCACTCGCACTCCGATCTGCCTCCGCATATCTCCTGAAACCTCCCAGGACCAAGCTCCGTACAATGGGAGACCGGGCTTTTTGTTCTGCTGCTCCCAGATTGTGGAATGCTCTCCTTGACCACCTAAGGACACCGCAGACTGTGGATGCTTTTAAACGTGGCCTTAAAACCCACCTTTTTAAGAGAGCTTATGACTGAACTTTTAGCACTTGTTTTATCATGTAGCACTTTGGGATTTGCTTACATATAAAGTGCATTACAAATTAAATGTATTATTATTATTATTATTATTATATTAATGCGCTGTATTCATTGAAGCACACACATACGTCACTCGCACACACAAACATTCAGGAGCACAGAAACTTTTGATCAACGCTGCTCTGTGACTTTTAGAAATAAAAGAGATTCGCCTCTGAATCACTACATTGCTATTTTGACCATGCAAGGATCCAGAATCAAAAGTGCCGGCTGTGCTTATGCTTTTATCATTGCTATGAAGAATAGTCCCCTCCTTAAAATTAGTGCAAATGAGGTGTGAAGACAAAAAACTCCAAGTAAAGAGGCACTTCAAGAGAGTCCGCACACTCCACTGCTTTACTGAAGAAAGGGCAAACGTTTCGGTCACGTGTGACATTTATCAATGCCAAGCTTACTATTGTTATACCATGGTCTGTCTGAATACTCCATTCTGATTGGCTGGAAGGTGTGCAATAAAACCGTTTAATGCACAGGTAGTTCTAAACTTATACACAACTCTGCCTGTGACTTTTAGGAATAAAAGATTTTCTCCTTTGAATCACTACATTATATACATCGCTATTTTGAAGTAGTTAAACTCACAGCTTCGTTGTTAATAGAGAAGCTGAACAGACAGGTACGCATCTCTCTTTCTCTCTCTCGACAATAAATTCAAATAAATGCTATAATTCATTCATTCAAATAAATGCAATCTTACTCACTACTTTATCTCTGTGTCTAATTCAAAGTGGGCAGAATGCTGGATCTAAAAAGCCGTAACTGATGAAAATAACCGTCAGTTTTACCCTTCCGGTTAAATATTGCGCTGCAAACATCAATAACAGCTTTAGGTATGACCGTGGTATAAGTAGGATAATCCACGGCTAGCTGTGCATTAAATGTTTTTTTCTGCTTCATGTCGGGCGGTTCTTTGCCTTCATGTTGTGCATCAAATCATTTAATACACAGCTAGCTGTGGATTATCTCTTACTTATCATTATTTTTCTGCCGTAAACTGATCGTGCAGAAGTCCTAGAGATGTGAAGCTTGGTGAAATGGTGGAGCTCAGTTTGGGGACACGTTGGCTTGGACTCGCCCTGAACAGCCAATGTCAACACTACAGTAATAAAACCAGTGCAAAAAGATTATCTGGAGATTGAATATCAATAATTATAAAAGAAAAAAAGTTGAATTTTCATTGCTGTTTTCATGCCAAATGTTTCTTCTTTTTTTTTTTTTTTTTGCTGTCACTTAAATGGCTATAACTCTTGAACAGAATGGGATATGTTCACCAAAATTGGCACACATATGTATGAGCTCAATCTGAGGTTTTGTGAAAATAAACATGACACTTGACCACTTGGGGGCACTATAACAGAAAAAACTGTGTCTATGAGAACATTCATTTATCTTGAAAACCATGGTTGAGTGAGTGAAATCGTTGGTATCCAGATAGGTTTATCGGTAACTCTGTGTTTTTGTCTGTATAGATGTGCAAGTTTTGTTAATGACGGACGTCCTGGTGTTCATGCAAGAAAAAGACCAGAAGTTTATTTTCCCCTGTCTGGTGAGTCACAGCTTTCTATTGGCTGGCTATCAGTGGATTCTAACTACGCATCATTTATCTCATGACCTGCATCATCCCACATCAAAACCAAGCTGACCAAATCTCGCTGGCTTCACAGGACAAGCCTGCAGTGCTGTGCCTTCAGAACCTGATTGTGAGGCATATAGCCAATCAGGAGCGAGGAATGTTCCTCATCAGCCACTCCACGCCTCCAGAGATGTACGAGCTCCACGCCGCCTCTAAAGACGACAGAAACACCTGGATGAAAATCATTCAGCAGACAGTGAGCAAGTCAGAGTCAACTCACAACTCCTCAACCCACACCTCAATGCCCCTCAGATATATCTCTGCACAGTCACCGCCAAACGCTTCATCTGCTGCTCTCTGTTCTCTTTTACAGCTGTCCTTCACGAGAGGATTTCCCTCTGATCGAGACAGAGGACAAAGCTTTGCTACGCAGACTCAGAGGTGTGTATCAACTAAACATGGTTTATTTCCCAGCACTCGTCTATATCTGTCGTCAGAGCGCTCAGATTGATTTCATTACTCTCTCTCTCTCTCTCTCTCTCTGTCTGTGTCTAGCTGATATCCAGCAGAAGGACCGTGAGGTTCTGGAGCTGTTACAGGAGCGTGTGACACTCTTCTCTGACTTGGCCGAGGTCACTGTAGGTCAGACTGTTACCGTTCCCACAAACTCCAGGAATATATTCAGAGCAGAGACTCCCTCGGCTCCTCAGGCGGAGAGGCTGCTGAATGACGCCATTGTTGAGGGTAAGCAGAGGAGAACTCAGAGAATACACAGCTTAGCAATGAAGACATTAAGACTGCTCTCTTATTTATGTCACCCTTCAGTGGACAGACTGAGTGAAGTGCTGTTGGCTTCATGCATTGACCGGCCACAGTCCTGCAGACTGAATGGTGAACCGACAGAGGTACAATTCACCTCCAAAACAACAGGTACCTTGTTCATCTTTAGCAGACCTATTCTGCCCTTCTACAAACTCTTGATGTAGTTTCAGGCTCTACTAGAACAGGTTTTCCTGCTTGAATGTTGATTATTCTCCTCATATTCTCCATTGTTGCGGCTCCTCTCTCCCCAGTCTGTCAGTAACGCTCTGTTTACTTCCTGTCTCTATGAAGCCCCTCCTCCTGAAAAGCACACTGTGCTCTGATTGGCCGGCTGGAGCAGTGTGTTGTGATTGGTCGAGTGCTTCCAGTGTGTTTGGGAAATGTCCCGCCCCTTTCTATAACTGCCAGTTTAACACACTACTAACTAACTCAACCAGGCCCCGCCCCTTTATTCTGCGCATTAATTATTATAATGAGGAATATTGCGACTGATACTGCTGCCTTGTTTCAGTTTCTGGACTAAAATGAGTAATAATAGCATTGAACATGACAGTAGGATGGAAAGCCAGGCCCAAACCGCAAATTATCAGATTATTTAATCAATAAAAAAATATATATATAAAAAGTAAGTAATAAAATGATGTAGCAATGCATAAATATAAGCAAATCCAAATCTTGTTTTGTTTATATTGGATTATATTCTCTCCAAGGGTGTGCATGTAATATATTACCGAAGATATTAAGACTTTTCCATCTCTCATATTTTCAGTTGAAGGAACGATATCAGTTAACGGGACTCATGAAGTAAACGGTCCATCTAACAAGGTGAGGGTTTGACACATGACAGGAAGACTTGAGTGGATATCGCAGTGCATTTTGGATTGATTAATGTTTAATGTCTCTCACAGGACAGGAATGGGAACCAGCTGCAGGACAAGACTTTAAACGAGGTATGCCTTCAGGAAGCTCTTGGAGAACGAGGTGTGTGTGAAGATGAGAGCAGAGATGACTGAAGTGTTTGTGTTTCAGGAGGTGTGTCAGAGACTGGTGAACCTCAGCACTCAACTACACACTCTACAGGTCAGTAGTTATTGATTATCTAATAGTGAACTTCCACATTCGACTGAGCGCTATTACTTACTAATTCATTAATCAGAGTTTCTTGTTAGTTAATAGTAGTTGCGAGAATGTTAATAGTGCGTTACTCATTTGTTCCTGTGTAGTTATTCATTAAAGGGTTTGTTCACCCAAAAATAGAAATTCTGTCAGTAATTACACAAAAAGTATTCTCGTACAACACAGCAGCGCTGCACTGTTACACTACATGAAATCTCGGGGCCAACAGAGAAGGAAATGAATAGTTAAATAAAGTTGTTATTTTTGTTTGTTTTTTTTGCGCACAGAAAGTATTCTCGTCACTTGATAAACTTAAGGTTGAGCCACTGTAGTCACTCGGACTATTTTAACGATGTCTTTACTAACTTTCTGGGCCGGCAAGTTTCAATTACAATAGAAGCCTATGGAGGAGTGATCCAGCTCTCAGATTTAATCACAAATATCTTAATTTGTGTCCCGAAGATGAACGAAAGTCTCACGGGGTTGAACAACATGAGGGAGAGTCATTACTGACAGAGTTTACATCTTTGTGTGAACGAACACTTTAATGAAGGAACAGTATTATAAAGTCTTACCGTTTAATGTCATTTTGAGAAGCTTAAAAACACATTTGGTTGATTAGGAGACAGTGGCGAAGCATCTTTATCAAACACACTCTCTCGTTGTGTGTGTAGGCTGCGGTGATCCGGCAGGACTCGTTCCTGGAGGTGTACATGCAGAAGGACTCGAGCGTGTCCCATGAGCCTCTGCTGGAGCCGGCCGGGCCCGACCTGACCGAGCTACAGCGCAAATACAACCTTCTGCAAGGAGAAGTGATGCGACTACGGGCCGCCCAGAACCAGACGAGCAGTGGAGCGCCGGTTCAGGAGCCGATGAAAGCCCAGGACACAGTGGATCAGTCGGAGCCGTCGGATGACGGCAAGAAGGCCATGCCTCCTCGAGCGGACAGTCAGTGTTATTTTACATTTGATTAGTTTCAGTACCTAAAAGCACTGTTTATTTTAATCGTATCTTTGTTCAGTTGTGTCTATTTGTTGCGATTTCAAATTAGTATTAGTTCTTTTTTAAAAACTGAGTGTTTACTTGTCTTTAATAATGCTCTACATTTACATTAGTTCGGCTAGTTGTTCTGCTATGGTGTGTTTAAACCACAGGCAAACGCTCCTTGTGTAAGTGTTCTTCAGCTCATGATTTCTGTTCATGATATTCAGCTACAATTAAATGTTTTGCAATAAGACTAAATGTAAATGATATCTAAAGTTTTTTTTTTTTAACCTTATTGGAATCGATAAGAATCAGAATCGTTAAAATAGAATAAAATTGGAATAGTTAAAACTCGAACGATACCCGACCCTACTTAGACAATACATATCACACACCCCTAATGCTTCCCACTAACAGTGACATGAGATTATAGCATTAGATACTCTTAAAATAATTGCATTTTTACAGTTTATACAATTTATTTTTGCAAACTAACAGTAGCCATGTTTCCATCCACCTATTTTTATGTATTTTTTGGGATATTGCATAAAAAACACTGGATGGAAATGCCAAGATGTGCAAAGATTCTAATAATGAGCATAAATAACGTAGGCAGATCATTTATCCGATAAGAAGACATGCACATAAACTATAACGGAAACACAAATCTCTCGATGCACAGCAAAACCCTCAGCGTCTGCTGTGATTGGAGAACTGCAGTAACCGGTGGACCAATGGCGTCGCAGCGTCTGTAATGTTGGTTTGGTGTTTCTGAAGCGCCGGAGTCGGAGTGTGTGATCAGAGTGATTGTGTGTAAATCCCTCCAGAAGCGTCTCACACACACGAGTGTGTTCCCGAACACCAGCATCCGAACGCCAGAGAACACGACAGCGTTACTGTGTTTCGTCTGACGCTCGACACACACTCGCTTATGATGACGCTCGACACACACTCGCTTATGATGACGCTCGACACACACTCGCTTATGATGACGCTCAACACACACTCGTTCATGATGACGCTCGACACACACTCGCTTATGATGACGCTCGACACACACTCGCTTATGATGACGCTCGACACACACTCGCTTATGATGACGCTCGACACACACTCGTTCATGATGACGCTCGACACACACTCGCTTATGATGACGCTCGACACACACTCGCTTATGATGACGCTCGACACACACTCGCTTATGATGACGCTCGACACACACTCGCTTATGATGACGCTCGACACACACTCGCTTATGATGACGCTCGACACACACTCGCTTATGATGACGCTCGACACACACTCGCTTATGATGACGTTCGACACACACTCGCTTATGATGACGCTCGACACACACTCGCTTATGATGATGCTCGACACACACTCGCTTATGATGACGCTCGACACACACTCGCTTATGATGACGCTCGCACACACTCGCTTATGATGACGCTCGACACACACTCGCTTATGATGACGCTCGACACACACTCGTTTATGATGACGCTCGACACACACTCGTTCATGATGACGCTCGACACACACTCGTTCATGATGACGCTCGACACACACTCGTTTATGATGACGCTCGACACACTCTTATGATGACGCTCGACACACACTCGCTTATGATGACGCTCGACACACACTCGCTTATGATGATGCTCGACACACACTCGCTTATGATGATGCTCGACACACACTCGCTTATGATGATGCTCGACACACACTCGCTTATGATGACGCTCGACACACACTCGCTTATGATGACGCTCGACACACACTCGCTTATGATGACGCTCGACACACACTCGCTTATGATGACGCTCGACACACACTCGCTTATGATGACGCTCGACACACACTCGTTTATGATGACGCTCGACACACACTCGTTCATGATGACGCTCGACACACACTCGTTCATGATGACGCTCGACACACACTCGTTTATGATGACGCTCGACACACTCTTATGATGACGCTCGACACACACTCGCTTATGATGACGCTCGACACACACTCGTTCATGATGACGCTCGACACACACTCGTTCATGATGACGCTCGACACACACTCGTTCATGATGACGCTCGACACACACTCGCTTATGATGACGCTCGACACACTCGTTTATGATGACGCTCGACACACACTCGCTTATGATGACGCTCGACACACACTCGCTTATGATGACGCTCGACACACACTCGCTTATGATGACGCTCGACACACACTCGCTTATGATGACGCTCGACACACACTCGCTTATGATGACGCTCGACACACACTCGCTTATGATGACGCTCGACACACTCGCTTATGATGACGCTCGACACACACTCGCTTATGATGACGCTCGACACACACTCGCTTATGATGACGCTCGACACACACTCGCTTATGATGACGCTCGACACACACTCGTTTATGATGACGCTCGACACACACTCGCTTATGATGACGCTCGACACACACTCGCTTATGATGACGCTCGACACACTCGCTTATGATGACGCTCGACACACACTCGCTTATGATGACGCTCGACACACACTCGCTTATGATGACGCTCGACACACACTCGCTTATGATGACGCTCGACACACACTCGCTTATGATGACGCTCGACACACTCGCTTATGATGACGCTCGACACACACTCGCTTATGATGACGCTCGACACACACTCGCTTATGATGACGCTCGACACACACTCGCTTATGATGACGCTCGACACACACTCGCTTATGATGACGCTCGACACACACTCGCTTATGATGACGCTCGACACACTCGTTTATGATGACGCTGGACACACACTCGCTTATGATGACGCTCGACACACACTCGCTTATGATGACGCTCGACACACACTCGCTTATGATGACGCTCGACACACACTCGCTTATGATGACGCTCGACACACACTCGCTTATGATGACGCTCGACACACACTCGCTTATGATGACGCTCGACACACACTCGCTTATGATGACGCTCGACACACACTCGCTTATGATGACGCTCGACACACTCGCTTATGATGACGCTCCACACACACTCGCTTATGATGAGGCTCGACACACACTCGCTTATGATGACGCTCGACACACACTCGCTTATGATGACGCTCCACACACACTCGCTTATGATGACGCTCGACACACACTCGCTTATGAAGACGCTCGACACACACTCGCTTATGATGACGCTCGACACACACTCGCTTATGATGACGCTCGACACACACTCGCTTATGATGACGCTCGACACACACTCGCTTATGATGACGCTCCACACACACTCGCTTATGATGACGCTCGACACACACTCGCTAATGATGACGCTCGACACACACTCGCTTATGATGAGGCTCGACACACACTCGCTCGACACACACTCGCTTATGATGACGCTCGACACACACTCGCTCATGATGACGCTCGACACACACTCGCTTATGATGACGCTCGACACACACTCGCTCATGATGACGCTCGACACACACTCGCTCGACACACACTCGCTTATGATGACGCTCGACACACACTCGCTCATGATGACGCTCGACACACACTCGCTTATGATGACGCTCGACACACACTCGCTTATGATGACGCTCGACACACACTCGCTCATGATGACGCTCGACACACACTCGCTTATGATGACGCTCGACACACACTCGCTTATGATGACGCTCGACACACACTCGCTTATGATGACGCTCGACACACACTCGCTTATGATGACGCTCGACACACACTCGCTTATGATGACGCTCGACACACACTCGCTTATGATGACGCTCGACACACACTCGCTTATGATGACGCTCGACACACACTCGCTTATGATGACGCTCGACACACACTCGCTCGACACACACTCGCTTATGATGACGCTCGACACACACTCGCTCGACACACACTCGCTTATGATGACGCTCGACACACACTCGCTCGACACACACTCGCTTATGATGACGCTCGACACACACTCGCTTATGATGACGCTCGACACACACTCGCTTATGATGACGCTCGACACACACTCGCTTATGATGACGCTCGACACACACTCGCTTATGATGACGCTCGACACACACTCGCTTATGATGACGCTCGACACACACTCGCTTATGATGACGCTCGACACACACTCGCTTATGATGACGCTCGACACACACTCGCTTATGATGACGCTCGACACACACTCGCTCATGATGACGCTCGACACACACTCGCTCATGATGACGCTCGACACACACTCGCTTATGATGACGCTCGACACACACTCGCTTATGACGCTCGACACACACTCGCTTATGATGACGCTCGACACACACTCGCTTATGATGACGCTCGACACACACTCGCTTATGATGACGCTCGACACACACTCGTTCATGATGACGCTCGACACACACTCGCTTATGATGACGCTCGACACACTCGTTTATGATGACGCTCGACACACACTCGCTTATGATGACGCTCGACACACACTCGCTTATGATGACGCTCGACACACACTCGCTTATGATGACGCTCGACACACACTCGCTTATGATGACGCTCGACACACACTCGCTTATGATGACGCTCGACACACACTCGCTTATGATGACGCTCGACACACACTCGTTTATGATGACGCTCGACACACACTCGCTTATGATGACGCTCGACACACACTCGCTTATGATGACGCTCGACACACACTCGCTTATGATGACGCTCGACACACTCGTTTATGATGACGCTCGACACACACTCGCTTATGATGACGCTCGACACACACTCGCTTATGATGACGCTCGACACACACTCGCTTATGATGACGCTCGACACACACTCGCTCATGATGACGCTCGACACACACTCGCTTATGATGACGCTCGACACACACTCGCTTATGATGACGCTCGACACACACTCGCTCATGATGACGCTCGACACACACTCGCTTATGATGACGCTCGACACACACTCGCTTATGATGACGCTCGACACACACTCGCTTATGATGACGCTCGACACACACTCGCTTATGATGACGCTCGACACACACTCGCTTATGATGACGCTCGACACACACTCGCTTATGATGACGCTCGACACACACTCGCTTATGATGACGCTCGACACACACTCGCTTATGATGACGCTCGACACACACTCTTATGATGACGCTCGACACACACTCGTTTATGATGACGCTCGACACACACTCGCTTATGATGACGCTCGACACACACTCGTTTATGATGACGCTCGACACACACTCGCTTATGATGACGCTCGACACACACTCGCTTATGATGACGCTCCACACACACTCGCTTATGATGACGCTCGACACACACTCGTTTATGATGACGCTCGACACACACTCGCTTATGATGACGCTCGACACACACTCGCTTATGATGACGCTCGACACACACTCGCTTATGATGACGCTCGACACACACTCGTTTATGATGACGCTCGACACACACTCGCTTATGATGACGCTCGACACACACTCGCTTATGATGACGCTCGACACACACTCGCTTATGATGACGCTCGACACACACTCGTTTATGATGACGCTCGACACACACTCGTTTATGATGACGCTCGACACACACTCGTTTATGATGACGCTCGACACACACTCTTATGATGACGCTCGACACACACTCTTATGATGACGCTCGCACACACTCGTTTATGATGACGCTCGACACACACTCGCTTATGATGACGCTCGACACACACTCGTTTATGATGACGCTCGACACACACTCGCTTATGATGACGCTCGACACACACTCTTATGATGACGCTCGACACACACTCTTATGATGACGCTCGACACACACTCGCTTATGATGACGCTCGACACACACTCGCTTATGATGACGCTCGACACACACTCGCTTATGATGACGCTCGACACACACTCGCTTATGATGACGCTCGACACACACTCGCTTATGATGACGCTCGACACACACTCGCTTATGATGACGCTCGACACACACTCGCTCGACACACACTCGTTTATGATGACGCTCGACACACACTCGCTTATGATGACGCTCGACACACACTCGCTTATGATGACGCTCGACACACACTCGCTTATGATGACGCTCGACACACACTCGCTTATGATGACGCTCGACACACACTCGCTTATGATGACGCTCGACACACACTCGCTTATGATGACGCTCGACACACACTCGCTTATGATGACGCTCGACACACACTCGCTTATGATGACGCTCGACACACTCGTTTATGATGACGCTCGACACACACTCGCTTATGATGACGCTCGACACACACTCGCTTATGATGACGCTCGACACACACTCGCTTATGATGACGCTCGACACACACTCGCTTATGATGACGCTCGACACACACTCGCTTATGATGACGCTCGACACACACTCGCTTATGATGACGCTCGACACACACTCGCTTATGATGACGCTCGACACACACTCGCTTATGATGACGCTCGACACACACTCGTTTATGATGACGCTCGACACACACTCGCTTATGATGACGCTCGACACACACTCGCTTATGATGACGCTCGACACACACTCGCTTATGATGACGCTCGACACACACTCGTTTATGATGACGCTCGACACACACTCGTTTATGATGACGCTCGACACACACTCGTTTATGATGACGCTCGACACACATTTTTATGATGACGCTCGACACACACTCTTATGATGACGCTCGCACACACTCGTTTATGATGACGCTCGACACACACTCGCTTATGATGACGCTCGACACACACTCGTTTATGATGACGCTCGACACACACTCGTTTATGATGACGCTCGACACACACTCGCTTATGATGACGCTCGACACACACTCGCTTATGATGACGCTCGACACACACTCGCTTATGATGACGCTCGACACACACTCGTTTATGATGACGCTCGACACACACTCGCTTATGATGACGCTCGACACACACTCGTTTATGATGACGCTCGACACACACTCGCTTATGATGACGCTCGACACACACTCGCTTATGATGACGCTCGACACACACTCGTTTATGATGACGCTCGACACACACTCGTTTATGATGACGCTCGACACACACTCGTTTATGATGACGCTCGACACACATTTTTATGATGACGCTCGACACACACTCTTATGATGACGCTCGCACACACTCGTTTATGATGACGCTCGACACACACTCGCTTATGATGACGCTCGACACACACTCGTTTATGATGACGCTCGACACACACTCGTTTATGATGACGCTCGACACACACTCGTTTATGATGACGCTCGACACACACTCGTTTATGATGACGCTCGACACACACTCGTTTATGATGACGCTCGACACACATTTTTATGATGACGCTCGACACACACTCTTATGATGACGCTCGCACACACTCGTTTATGATGACGCTCGACACACACTCGCTTATGATGACGCTCGACACACACTCGTTTATGATGACGCTCGACACACACTCTTATGATGACGCTCGACACACACTCTTATGATGACGCTCGACACACACTCGCTTATGATGACGCTCGACACACACTCGCTTATGATGACGCTCGACACACACTCGCTTATGATGACGCTCGACACACACTCGCTTATGATGACGCTCGACACACACTCGCTTATGATGACGCTCGACACACACTCGCTTATGATGACGCTCGACACACACTCGCTCGACACACACTCGCTTATGATGACGCTCGACACACACTCGTTTATGATGACGCTCGACACACACTCGCTTATGATGACGCTCGACACACACTCGCTTATGATGACGCTCGACACACACTCGCTTATGATGACGCTCGACACACACTCGCTTATGATGACGCTCGACACACACTCGCTTATGATGACGCTCGACACACACTCGTTCATGATGACGCTCGACACACACTCGCTTATGATGACGCTCGACACACACTCGCTTATGATGACGCTCGACACACACTCGTTCATGATGACGCTCGACACACACTCGCTTATGATGACGCTCGACACACTCGTTTATGATGACGCTCGACACACACTCGCTTATGATGACGCTCGACACACACTCGCTTATGATGACGCTCGACACACACTCGCTTATGATGACGCTCGACACACACTCGCTTATGATGACGCTCGACACACACTCGCTTATGATGACGCTCGACACACACTCGCTTATGATGACGCTCGACACACACTCGCTTATGATGACGCTCGACACACACTCGCTTATGATGACGCTCGACACACACTCGCTTATGATGACGCTCGACACACACTCGCTTATGATGACGCTCGACACACACTCGCTTATGATGACGCTCGACACACACTCGCTTATGATGACGCTCGACACACACTCGCTTATGATGACGCTCGACACACACTCGCTTATGATGACGCTCGACACACACTCGCTTATGATGACGCTCGACACACACTCGCTTATGATGACGCTCGACACACACTCGCTTATGATGATGCTCGACACACACTCGCTTATGATGACGCTCGACACACACTCGCTTATGATGACGCTCGCACACACTCGCTTATGATGACGCTCGACACACACTCGCTTATGATGACGCTCGACACACACTCGTTTATGATGACGCTCGACACACACTCGTTCATGATGACGCTCGACACACACTCGTTCATGATGACGCTCGACACACACTCGTTTATGATGACGCTCGACACACTCTTATGATGACGCTCGACACACACTCGCTTATGATGACGCTCGACACACACTCGCTTATGATGATGCTCGACACACACTCGCTTATGATGATGCTCGACACACACTCGCTTATGATGATGCTCGACACACACTCGCTTATGATGACGCTCGACACACACTCGCTTATGATGACGCTCGACACACACTCGCTTATGATGACGCTCGACACACACTCGCTTATGATGACGCTCGACACACACTCGCTTATGATGACGCTCGACACACACTCGTTTATGATGACGCTCGACACACACTCGTTCATGATGACGCTCGACACACACTCGTTCATGATGACGCTCGACACACACTCGTTTATGATGACGCTCGACACACTCTTATGATGACGCTCGACACACACTCGCTTATGATGACGCTCGACACACACTCGTTCATGATGACGCTCGACACACACTCGTTCATGATGACGCTCGACACACACTCGTTCATGATGACGCTCGACACACACTCGCTTATGATGACGCTCGACACACTCGTTTATGATGACGCTCGACACACACTCGCTTATGATGACGCTCGACACACACTCGCTTATGATGACGCTCGACACACACTCGCTTATGATGACGCTCGACACACACTCGCTTATGATGACGCTCGACACACACTCGCTTATGATGACGCTCGACACACACTCGCTTATGATGACGCTCGACACACTCGCTTATGATGACGCTCGACACACACTCGCTTATGATGACGCTCGACACACACTCGCTTATGATGACGCTCGACACACACTCGCTTATGATGACGCTCGACACACACTCGTTTATGATGACGCTCGACACACACTCGCTTATGATGACGCTCGACACACACTCGCTTATGATGACGCTCGACACACTCGCTTATGATGACGCTCGACACGCACTCGCTTATGATGACGCTCGACACACACTCGTTTATGATGACGCTCGACACACACTCGTTCATGATGACGCTCGACACACACTCGTTCATGATGACGCTCGACACACACTCGCTTATGATGACGCTCGACACACTCGTTTATGATGACGCTCGACACACACTCGCTTATGATGACGCTCGACACACACTCGCTTATGATGACGCTCAACACACACTCGCTTATGATGACGCTCGACACACACTCGCTTATGATGACGCTCGACACACACTCGCTTATGATGACGCTCGACACACACTCGCTTATGATGACGCTCGACACACACTCGTTTATGATGACGCTCGACACACACTCGCTTATGATGACGCTCGACACACACTCGCTTATGATGACGCTCGACACACTCGCTTATGATGACGCTCGACACGCACTCGCTTATGATGACGCTCGACACACACTCGTTTATGATGACGCTCGACACACACTCGTTCATGATGACGCTCGACACACACTCGTTCATGATGACGCTCGACACACACTCGCTTATGATGACGCTCGACACACTCGTTTATGATGACGCTCGACACACACTCGCTTATGATGACGCTCGACACACACTCGCTTATGATGACGCTCAACACACACTCGCTTATGATGACGCTCGACACACACTCGCTTATGATGACGCTCGACACACACTCGCTTATGATGGAGGAGAAAGAGAAAGATCGCAGAAACTTACAGTTATTACTCATATTAATTTCCCAGGAAGTGACGATTGCGATGAAAACCCTGCTTTATTTGCAGATGTTTCAGCGATTATTCCAAATTTTCCGCAAAAGATAAATTTGTAACTTTGGAATGAAACATAGCTATCGAGAATTATAAACAAACTTAAGAACAAACAAGTAAAGCTGCACTGATTGACCTGTGATGTTTTCCTGTGCTTATGTTTTCAGATCTGCAGGATATTCCAGAGGAGAGCGAGTGTGGGACCGAAGCTCACAGTTAACATCGGCTCGCTCAATCACATACTCATACTTGCTCAATCACACACTCACACTCGCTGTCAATCACACTCACACACTCACACCCGCTGTCAATCACACTCACACACTCACACTCGCTCAATCACAGTCACACACTCACACTCGCTGTCAATCACAGTCACACACTCACACTCGCTGTCAATCACAGTCACACACTCACACACTCACACTCGCTCAATCAGTCACACACTCACACTCGCTGTCAATCACAGTCACACACTCACACTCGCTGTCAATCACAGTCACACACTCGCCGTCAATCACAGTCACACACTCACACTAGCTCAATCACAGTCACACACTCACACTAGCTCAATCACAGTCACACACTCACACTCGCTGTCAATCACAATCACACACTCACACTCGCTCACACTCGCTGTCAATCACAGTCACACACTCACACTCGCTGGCAATCTCAGTCACACACTCACACTCGCTCAATCACAGTCACCCACACTCGCTGTCAATCACAGTCACACACACTCACTGTCAATCAGTCACACACTCACACTCGCTGTCAATCTCAGTCACACACTCACACTCACAGTCACACACTCACACTCGCTGTCAATTACAGTCACACCCTCACACTCGCTGTCAATCTGTCACACACTCACACTCCCTGTCAATATGTCACACACTCACACTCGCTGTCAGTCACACACTCACTCGCTGTCAATCACAGTCACACACTCACACTCGCTGTCAATCTCAGTCACACACTCACACTCGCTGTCAATCACACTCGCTGTCAATCAGTCACACACTCACACTCGCTGTCAATCAGTCACACACTCACACTCGCTGTCAATCACAGTCACACACTCACACTCGCTGTCAATCACACACTCACACTCAGTCACAGTCACACACACTCACACTTGCTGTCAATCTCAGTCACACACTCACTCGCTGTCAATCACAGTCACACACTCACACCCGCTGTCAATCACACACTCACACACAGTCAATCACAGTCACACACTCACACTCGCTGTCAATCAGTCACACATTCACACTCGCTGTCAATCTCAGTCACACACTCACACTCTCTGTCAATCACAGTCACACACTCGCTGTCAATTACACACTTACACTCGCTGTTAATCACACACTCACACTTGCCGTCAATCACAGTCACACACTCGCTGTCAATTACACACTTACACTCGCTGTTAATCACACACTCACACTTGCCGTCAATCACAGTCACACACTCGCTGTCAATCACACACTCACACTCGCTGTCAATCACACTCACACACTCACACCCGCTGTCAATCACACACTCACACACAGTCAATCACAGTCACACACTCACTATCAATCAGTCACACATTCACACTCGCTGTCAATCTCAGTCACACACTCACACTTGCCGTCAATCACAGTCACACACTCGCTGTCAATTACACACTTACACTCGCTGTTAATAACACACTCACACTTGCCGTCAATCACAGTCACACACTCGCTGTCAATCACACACTCACACTCGCTGTCAATCACAGTCACACACTCACACTCGCTGTCAATCACACACTCACACTCAATCACAGTCTCACACTCGCTGTCAATCACACTCACACTCGCTGTCAATCAGTCACACACTCGCTGTCAATCACACACTAACACTCGCTGTCAATCACACACTTACACTCACAGTCAATCACAGTCACACACTCACACTCACTGTCAATCTGTGTCACACACTCACACTCACTGTCAATCTCAGTCACACACTCACACTCGCTGTCAATCACAGTCACACACTCACACTCGCTGTCAATCTGTGTCACACACTCACACTCACTGTCAATCTCAGTCACACACTCACACTCGCTGTCAATCACAGTCACACACTCGCTGTCAATCACACACTCACACTCGCTCAATCAGTCACACACTCAGTCAATCACACACTCACACTCGCTGTCAATCACACACACACTCGCTGTCAATCACAGTCACACACTCACACTCGCTGTCAATCACACACTCACACTCAGTCACAGTCACACACACTCACACTTGCTGTCAATCTCAGTCACACACTCAGACTCGCTGTCAATCACAGTCACACACTCACACACAGTCAATCACAGTAACACACTCACACTCGCTGTCAATCAGTCACACATTCACACTCGCTGTCAATCTCAGTCACACACTCACACTCTCTGTCAATCACAGTCACACACTCGCTGTCAATTACACACTCACACTCGCTGTTAATCACACACTCACACTTGCTGTCAATCACAGTCACACACTCGCTGTCAATCACACACTCACACTCGCTGTCAATCACAGTCACACACTCACACTCGCTGTCAATCACACACTCACACTCGCTGTCAATCACACACTCACACTCGCTGTCAATCTGTCACACTCACACTCGCTGTCAATCACACACTCACACTTGCTGTCAATCTGTGGCACACTCACACCTGCTGTCAATCTCAGTCTCACACACACTCGCTGTCAATCACACACTCACACTCGCTGTCAATCCCAGTCACACACTCACATTTGCTGTCAATCACACACTCACACTCGCTGTCAATCTCAGTCACACACTCACACTCGCTGTCAATCAGTCACACATTCACACTCGCTGTCAATCTCAGTCACACACTCACACTCGCTGTCAATCACACACTCACACTCGCTGTCAATCTCAGTCACACACTCACACTCGCTGTCAATCAGTCACACATTCACACTCGCTGTCAATCTCAGTCACACACTCACACTCGCTGTCAATCACACACTCACACTCGCTGTCAATCACACACTCACACTCGCTGTCAATCAGTCACACATTCACACTCGCTGTCAATCTCAGTCACACACTCACACTCGCTGTCAATCTGTCACACTCACACTCGCTGTCAATCACACACTCACACTCGCTGTCAATCTCAGTCACACACTCGCTGTCAATCTGTGTCACACACTCACACTCGCTGTCAATCTGTGTCACACACTCACACTCGCTGTCAATCAGTCACACACTCACACTCACAGTCACTAACAGTCACACACTCACACTCGCTGTCAATCACACACTCACACTCGCTGTCAATCACAGGCACACACTCACACTCGCTGTCAATCACAGGCACACACTCACACTCGCTGTCAATCTCAGTCACACACTCGCTGTCAATCACACACTCACACTCACAGTCACTAACAGTCACACACTCACACTCGCTGTCAATCACACACTCACACTCGCTGTCAATCTCAGTCACACACTCACACTCGCTGTCAATCAGTCACACATTCACACTCGCTGTCAATCTCAGTCACACACTCACACTCGCTGTCAATCACACACTCACACTCGCTGTCAATCACACACTCACACTCGCTGTCAATCAGTCACACATTCACACTCGCTGTCAATCTCAGTCACACACTCACACTCGCTGTCAATCTGTCACACTCACATTCGCTGTCAATCACACACTCACACTCGCTGTCAATCACACACTCACACTCGCTGTCAATCTCAGTCACACACTCGCTGTCAATCTGTGTCACACACTCACACTCGCTGTCAATCTGTGTCACACACTCACACTCGCTGTCAATCAGTCACACACTCACACTCACAGTCACTAACAGTCACACACTCACACTCGCTGTCAATCACACACTCACACTCGCTGTCAATCACAGGCACACACTCACACTCGCTGTCAATCACAGGCACACACTCACACTCGCTGTCAATCTCAGTCACACACTCGCTGTCAATCACACACTCACACTCACAGTCACTAACAGTCACACACTCACACTCGCTGTCAATCTCAGTCACACACTCGCTGTCAATCACAGTCACACACTCGCTGTCAAAGCCACGGATATCTGCTATGGAGAGGATTATCATCTCTTGTCCATCGCTCTGCCAATGCTGGACAACCAATAGGATCAATCACACTCACACTTGCTGTCAATAGGAAATGTGCTTCTGGTCCCATGGCCAGAGTATATTGGCTGTTACGTAACACTACAACTAGGTGGCGCTCAGAAACTAAACCACAGTCAATATCCGAGGAAGAATCCGGATCTCTGAAGTCTTTTTATTTAAACTCTGAATGGCTGTTTGTAATCCTGTAAATACTGTGTGTTCTGGAGAAGCCAGGCGTTTTATGAAGACTGACTCAGACTTATCCTGCATCGGTTCAGACGGAGTCTGTTCTGCTGGAAACAGGCTCAATGCATTTATATTAAACATAGTGTAGAACAAGTCTTTTTTTAAAAGATGTTTCCACATTTTACAGTTGCTATTTAAACGGTTTATGGTGTATTTTCTTTCTTTGATGAAAGGACTTAATGAGTTAGAAATGAAGGAAACTTGACTGACTTTAGAACCTGTGTTTCCGGTTAAGCTGTATTATTGTCCATTATTATATTATTGGAAGGATGTGCTGAAAAAACGTGATATTATGGTAAAGATTATGAGTTGTAGCACATTAAATGCCCTGGTTATTTGGCAGAAACATGAATAGTTATAATAACCTCCACGGTTTACCTCCTATAAAGGGTTATAAATCAGCGAGGGTTTCTCCTGTACCGCTGAAAGATATTAATGTTTATTGATAACGGAATGTATTGGAAAAAAATATTGTGAATTCCTCTCTGGCCACTTGAAATCACACTAAAGCTTTGTTTAAAATCACTCTGGTGATATTGTCTATGTTTTTATGAATGTTTGAGGAAGAAAGCATCCTTTAAACTGCTGTTCAATCATTGTTTATAAATATATAGCATTTTTTATTGTTTTTCATAGTACTGTGTGTTGAAATATATGGCTGTAATCATGTATTCTGCTTTGCATCTATATAAATGCATTGATAATTGCTTTACTCCATTTCTTTATCTACACAACACATCAACATTTGAAGATCTTCCTTCACATTAATCTCAGTTTTCTGCCGTCTCACACGATAACAATGATCGTGTATATCAGTGTATCTCTGGAAAACAGGGTAGCTGCAGTACTTTTAAAGTAATCAGCTGACATAGCTAGTTCATTTTATTGTTGAGATTTAATTCTATTTTAATATTCAATGTTAGCGAGTAGAAAATCTAACCAGTCTCCATCACCTTCTCTTGATTTATAATTTCCCTCTGAACACTTCGGTGAAACCTGTAAAGAAACAAACCTTAAAAAACAAACACTAAGACCTTTTTTAGTGTACTTTATGATGAGAATTGACTCAAATTTAGGTTGTTATGCCTTAAAGTCACCCTTGCACATGTTAAAACAAAGAGCATCAAGTACACTGTCCTAGTTCTGACGATTATCCATTTGAAAGTAATGAATAAACAATAATTTGATATGGAAATAGCTTCAGAGGATCTGGAATAACTTGCTTTTGTGGTTTTTAAATGACAGGATTATTCTTTTGGGCAAACTATTCCTTTAGTATTGCTCTCACTTTTTTATTTATTCACTGTATGTAAATGTATGGGATTTTTTACACAGAAAATACAGAATAACAGTGCAATCTAGAGGATGTTTTACAGCAGTTTTGTAATAAAACCTCTGAACAGAACTGTGAAAGAACAATGTGAGGAATCTTAAGAAACCTTCCCTTTATATTAACTGAACTGAATAATGAAACTATTGTCTTTACAGCAAAATTTGTCTTCTATTTGATGAAGTTTGCATCATCAGTTCTGTGTATTATGTCCCCGACTCTGCTCTGGAACGCCAGTAAAGTGAGCAGACGATGAGCAGAAGTGTTGATTATGGTCAGATGCTGAGGTTTATGGTCAGATATGTTGATTATGGTCAGATATCGAGGTTTATGGTCAGATATGTTGATTATGGTCAGATATCGAGGATTATGGTCAGATATCGAGGTTTATGGTCAGATATGTTGATTATGGTCAGATATGTTGATTATGGTCAGATATGTTGATTATGGTCAGATATCGAGGATTATGGTCAGATATCGAGGTTTATGGTCAGATATCGAGGTTTATGGTCAGATATGTTGATTATGGTCAGATATCGAGGATTATGGTCAGATATCGAGGTTTATGGTCAGATATGTTGATTATGGTCAGATATCGAGGATTATGGTCAGATATCGAGGTTTATGGTCAGATATGTTGATTATGGTCAGATATGTTGATTATGGTCAGATATCGAGGTTTATGGTCAGATATGTTGATTATGGTCAGATATTGATGAGCAGAAGTGTTATGGTCAGATATCGAGGTTTATGGTCAGATATGTTGATTATGGTCAGATATCGAGGATTATGGTCAGATATTGAGGTTTACGGAGTGTGTTCATCGAGTGAGCGACGACAGAAGCTCCTCCAGCTGTTTCTCCAGACGCTCGTGTTCTCCGTCGTTCTGCAGGATCCAGTCGAACTCCAGTCCCTCATCCAGACCGCACTCAGACTCCGCGTCGTCCACACCTGAGCAGGTGTACAGCAGCGTTAGGTACTCTCCAGGGCTCTCAGTCATTAATCATTTATAATATGTGCGCCCAAAAGACAAAAAAATACTTAAGACTTATAATACAGTGTGTATGATAAAACATGTTGTCACATTTCACTTCCATTCTTTCAGGGGTAAATCAAGAGAAAAGTATACACTACATAATTGTACTAGACATGTGTGAAATGAATGTGGGAAAAATAAATACTCTGAACCCCGAGGGAATTTCTGGTTAGATCAGAATTTACACAAACTGAGAAAGTCAAAAAGTGTTAGGTTGTGCCCCGCTCTGTCCTACTAGTTTCCCATCATAAGACCAGGGCTCTCATTTATAAAACTGTGTGTGGGATCCTCACTATAAGTGTGTGTGCGCCCGAAAGACAAAAATGGTGAACGGCAAAAAATATTCAGACTCATAAAAGTGTGCGAACACCAGAACCTGCGCAGAATCCCCTTTATAACCCCAGTCAGAGGAAGATTGTGCACATGCGTCTCCACCTCGCAATAACCATATATGAGCTGACAACGCCTTGTTTACTATATCCTCATCTGCATATCATTTGCATATTCATATTCATGCACGCGAGATAAATCAAATTGTATAAAATACATTCCAGAGAAAGTTTTTCTCAATCTTTTCCACTGGCCAAACAGTATTTTTAATTGCTTTATATTTTTAATGGACACAGAAAGGCCTTATTGTGCATTATTGATCATTATTTGTCAAGTCACCTTCATTTATACAGCGCTTTTAACAATCTGGAGTGCTGATCGATATCCATCTCTCCACTGACTCTGGATACTCTGTGTTCTCTGAGATCTTTCGACTGCTCTTGATAGCATTGACCGCCCTTCTCTATTATCTACACTACAGTCTTGGGTGGGTCTAAAAGCTCCTGTTCTGACATGGTTTCAGTCATACCTGGCTGACAGGAAGATGCACCTCTGACCTGTGGCCTTCCACATGGCTCTATTGTGTCCTTTATTTTTATGCGGATGACACTCAAATGTATATACCAATCAAAAGAAACAACCCTGTGGCGATTGCATCTCTTCTGCGATGCTAAGAGGAGGTTAGATCATGGCTAGCCCAAAATGTCCTCTTCCTAAATTGGCGGATCATGCGTGTGTTACGTCTCGGCTAGATTACTGCAGTTCTTTATATTTCGCTATATCCAAGTCTCAAATTGGTCATCTTCAGCTAGCACAAAACACTGCGGCCAGACTTCTTCATCAGTGTCGTGAACATGAACACATCTCACTTATTCTCAGATCTCCACACTGGCTGCCAGTTCACCAGAGAATAGACGTTTAAATCTCTACATAACGTCTCTCCTGCCTATCTCTCTGAGCTTCTTTATCACTACACTCGCTCCGTCCAGAAGCCTGAGATCCTGCGGCCGGCTCCGCTGGGAACACGCCGCTCTAGACTCCAGCGCAGAGGAACACGACTCTGGAGCCTCTAGGGAGCAGAATACTGATACTGATACTGTTTTGCTACTCCTGTTTTATGGTTACTCTTAGCTATGTTGCTCTTATTTTTTGTTTTCATTGTTGTTATGCATGTTATATCTTCTTTTAATCTTGTTGTTCTGTAAAGCACTTTGGTCAGCTTAGTGGCTGTTATAAATGTGCTATATAAATAACATTGAAATTGAACTACCTGTGGTGAACCTCCAGCCCAGCTGTGATCTGGTGTGTGTGTGTGTGTGTTGTACCTGTGGTGAACCTCCAGCCCCGTTGTGATCTGGTCTGCTCTGACGCCTCCACACGCACACACACACATCGGTCGGGAAACTCCTGCCGGAACCACTGTACATCCGATCTCCTCCTGCAGTCACTGACGATCTGAGGAAGAGTGTGTGTTACTGAGGTCACATGACGACAGGAGAGCGTGTGTTACTGAGGTCACATGACGACAGGAGAGCGTGTGTTACTGAGGTCACATGACGACAGGAGAGCGTGTGTTACTGAGGTCACATGACGACAGGAGAGCGCGTGTTACTGAGGTCACATGACGACAGGAGAGCGTGTGTTACTGAGGTCACATGACGACAGGAGAGCGCGTGTTACTGAGGTCACATGACGACAGGAGAGCGCGTTACTGAGGTCACATGACGACAGGAGAGCGCGTTACTGAGGTCACATGACGACAGGAGAGCGCGTTACTGAGGTCACATGACGACAGGAGAGCGTGTGTTACTGAGGTCACATGACGACAGGAGAGCGTGTGTTACTGAGGTCACATGACGACAGGAGAGCGTGTGTTACTGAGGTCACAAGACGACAGGAGAGCGTGTGTTACTGAGGTCACATGACGACAGGAGAGCGTGTGTTACTGAGGTCACAAGACGACAGGAGAGCGTGTGTTACTGAGGTCACATGACGACAGGAGAGCGTGTGTTACTGAGGTCACATGACGACAGGAGAGCGTGTGTTACTGAGGTCACATGACGACAGGAGAGCGTGTGTTACTGAGGTCACATGACGACAGGAGAGCGTGTGTTACTGAGGTCACATGACGACAGGAGAGCGTGTGTTACTGAGGTCACATGACGACAGGAGAGCGAGTGTTACTGAGGTCACATGACGACAGGAGAGCGTGTGTTACTGAGGTCACATGACGACAGGAGAGCGTGTTACTGAGGTCACATGACGACAGGAGAGCGCGTTACTGAGGTCACATGACGACAGGAGAGCGTGTTACTGAGGTCACATGACGACAGGAGAGCGCGTGTTACTGAGGTCACATGACGACAGGAGAGCGCGTGTTACTGAGGTCACATGACGACAGGAGAGCGAGTGTTACTGAGGTCACATGACGACAGGAGAGCGTGTGTTACTGAGGTCACATGACGACAGGAGAGCGTGTGTTACTGAGGTCACATGACGACAGGAGAGCGTGTGTTACTGAGGTCACATGACGACAGGAGAGCGTGTGTTACTGAGGTCACATGACGACAGGAGAGCGTGTGTTACTGAGGTCACATGACGACAGGAGAGCGTGTGTTACTGAGGTCACATGACGACAGGAGAGCGTGTGTTACTGAGGTCACATGACGACAGGAGAGCGTGTGTTACTGAGGTCACATGACGACAGGAGAGCGAGTGTTACTGAGGTCACATGACGACAGGAGAGCGCGTTACTGAGGTCACATGACGACAGGAGAGCGCGTTACTGAGGTCACATGACGACAGGAGAGCGTGTGTTACTGAGGTCACATGACGACAGGAGAGCGTGTGTTACTGAGGTCACATGACGACAGGACAGCGTGTGTTACTGAGGTCACATGACGACAGGAGAGCGTGTGTTACTGAGGTCACATGACGACAGGAGAGCGTGTGTTACTGAGGTCACATGACGACAGGAGAGCGTGTGTTACTGAGGTCACATGACGACAGGAGAGCGTGTGTTACTGAGGTCACATGACGACAGGAGAGCGAGTGTTACTGAGGTCACATGACGACAGGAGAGCGCGTTACTGAGGTCACATGACGACAGGAGAGCGTGTTACTGAGGTCACATGACGACAGGAGAGCGAGTGTTACTGAGGTCACATGACGACAGGAGAGCGTGTGTTACTGAGGTCACATGACGACAGGAGAGCGTGTGTTACTGAGGTCACATGACGACAGGAGAGCGTGTGTTACTGAGGTCACATGACGACAGGAGAGCGTGTGTTACTGAGGTCACATGACGACAGGAGAGCGTGTGTTACTGAGGTCACATGACGACAGGAGAGCGTGTGTTACTGAGGTCACATGACGACAGGAGAGCGAGTGTTACTGAGGTCACATGACGACAGGAGAGCGCGTTACTGAGGTCACATGACGACAGGAGAGCGTGTTACTGAGGTCACATGACGACAGGAGAGCGCGTGTTACTGAGGTCACATGACGACAGGAGAGCGCGTGTTACTGAGGTCACATGACGACAGGAGAGCGAGTGTTACTGAGGTCACATGACGACAGGAGAGCGTGTGTTACTGAGGTCACATGACGACAGGAGAGCGTGTGTTACTGAGGTCACATGACGACAGGAGAGCGTGTGTTACTGAGGTCACATGACGACAGGAGAGCGTGTGTTACTGAGGTCACATGACGACAGGAGAGCGTGTGTTACTGAGGTCACATGACGACAGGAGAGCGAGTGTTACTGAGGTCACATGACGACAGGAGAGCGTGTGTTACTGAGGTCACATGACGACAGGAGAGCGCGTTACTGAGGTCACATGACGACAGGAGAGCGCGTTACTGAGGTCACATGACGACAGGAGAGCGTGTTACTGAGGTCACATGACGACAGGAGAGCGCGTGTTACTGAGGTCACATGACGACAGGAGAGCGCGTGTTACTGAGGTCACATGACGACAGGAGAGCGAGTGTTACTGAGGTCACATGACGACAGGAGAGCGTGTGTTACTGAGGTCACATGACGACAGGAGAGCGTGTGTTACTGAGGTCACATGACGACAGGAGAGCGTGTGTTACTGAGGTCACATGACGACAGGAGAGCGTGTGTTACTGAGGTCACATGACGACAGGAGAGCGTGTGTTACTGAGGTCACATGACGACAGGAGAGCGTGTGTTACTGAGGTCACATGACGACAGGAGAGCGAGTGTTACTGAGGTCACATGACGACAGGAGAGCGCGTTACTGAGGTCACATGACGACAGGAGAGCGTGTGTTACTGAGGTCACATGACGACAGGAGAGCGAGTGTTACTGAGGTCACATGACGACAGGAGAGCGCGTTACTGAGGTCACATGACGACAGGAGAGCGTGTTACTGAGGTCACATGACGACAGGAGAGCGAGTGTTACTGAGGTCACATGACGACAGGAGAGCGCGTTACTGAGGTCACATGACGACAGGAGAGCGTGTTACTGAGGTCACATGACGACAGGAGAGCGCGTGTTACTGAGGTCACATGACGACAGGAGAGCGCGTGTTACTGAGGTCACATGACGACAGGAGAGCGAGTGTTACTGAGGTCACATGACGACAGGAGAGCGTGTGTTACTGAGGTCACATGACGACAGGAGAGCGTGTGTTACTGAGGTCACATGACGACAGGAGAGCGTGTTACTGAGGTCACATGACGACAGGAGAGCGTGTGTTACTGAGGTCACATGACGACAGGAGAGCGAGTGTTACTGAGGTCACATGACGACAGGAGAGCGCGTTACTGAGGTCACATGACGACAGGAGAGCGCGTTACTGAGGTCACATGACGACAGGAGAGCGCGTGTTACTGAGGTCACATGACGACAGGAGAGCGCGTGTTACTGAGGTCACATGACGACAGGAGAGCGTGTGTTACTGAGGTCACATGACGACAGGAGAGCGTGTGTTACTGAGGTCACATGACGACAGGAGAGCGAGTGTTACTGAGGTCACATGACGACAGGAGAGCGCGTTACTGAGGTCACATGACGACAGGAGAGCGTGTGTTACTGAGGTCACATGACGACAGGAGAGCGCGTTACTGAGGTCACATGACGACAGGAGAGCGCGTGTTACTGAGGTCACATGACGACAGGAGAGCGCGTGTTACTGAGGTCACATGACGACAGGAGAGCGCGTGTTACTGAGGTCACATGACGACAGGAGAGCGCGTGTTACTGAGGTCACATGACGACAGGAGAGCGCGTGTTACTGAGGTCACATGACGACAGGAGAGCGCGTGTTACTGAGGTCACATGACGACAGGAGAGCGCGTTACTGAGGTCACATGACGACAGGAGAGCGCGTGTTACTGAGGTCACATGACGACAGGAGAGCGCGTGTTACTGAGGTCACATGACGACAGGAGAGCGCGTGTTACTGAGGTCACATGACGACAGGAGAGCGCGTGTTACTGAGGTCACATGACGACAGGAGAGCGCGTGTTACTGAGGTCACATGACGACAGGAGAGCGCGTGTTACTGAGGTCACATGACGACAGGAGAGCGCGTGTTACTGAGGTCACATGACGACAGGAGAGCGTGTGTTACTGAGGTCACATGACGACAGGAGAGCGCGTGTTACTGAGGTCACATGACGACAGGAGAGCGCGTGTTACTGAGGTCACATGACGACAGGAGAGCGCGTGTTACTGAGGTCACATGACGACAGGACAGCGCGTGTTACTGAGGTCACATGACGACAGGAGAGCGCGTGTTACTGAGGTCACATGACGACAGGAGAGCGCGTGTTACTGAGGTCACATGACGACAGGAGAGCGCGTGTTACTGAGGTCACATGACGACAGGAGAGCGCGTGTTACTGAGGTCACATGACGACAGGAGAGCGCGTGTTACTGAGGTCACATGACGACAGGAGAGCGCGTGTTACTGAGGTCACATGACGACAGGAGAGCGAGTGTTACTGAGGTCACATGACGACAGGAGAGCGCGTGTTACTGAGGTCACAAGACGACAGGAGAGCGCGTGTTACTGAGGTCACAAGACGACAGGAGAGCGTGTGTTACTGATGTCACATGACGACAGGAGAGCGTGTGTTACTGAGGTCACATGACGACAGGAGAGCGTGTGTTACTGAGGTCACATGACGACAGGAGAGCGTGTGTTACTGAGGTCACATGACGACAGGAGAGCGTGTGTTACTGAGGTCACATGACGACAGGAGAGCGCGTGTTACTGAGGTCACATGACGACAGGAGAGCGCGTGTTACTGAGGTCACATGACGACAGGAGAGCGCGTGTTACTGAGGTCACATGACGACAGGAGAACGCGTGTTACTGAGGTCACATGACGACAGGAGAGCGCGTGTTACTGAGGTCACATGACGACAGGAGAGCGTGTGTTACTGAGGTCACATGACGACAGGAGAGCGTGTGTTACTGAGGTCACATGACGACAGGAGAGCGTGTGTTACTGAGGTCACATGACGACAGGAGAGCGTGTGTTACTGAGGTCACATGACGACAGGAGAGCGTGTGTTACTGAGGTCACATGACGACAGGAGAGCGTGTGTTACTGAGGTCACATGATGACAGGAGAGCGAGTGTTACTGAGGTCACATGACGACAGGAGAGCGCGTGTTACTGAGGTCACATGACGACAGGAGAGCGTGTGTTACTGAGGTCACATGACGACAGGAGAGCGTGTGTTACTGAGGTCACATGACGACAGGAGAGCGTGTGTTACTGAGGTCACATGACGACAGGAGAGCGTGTGTTACTGAGGTCACATGACGACAGGAGAGCGCGTGTTACTGAGGTCACATGACGACAGGAGAGCGTGTGTTACTGAGGTCACATGACGACAGGAGAGCGTGTGTTACTGAGGTCACATGACGACAGGAGAGCGCGTTACTGAGGTCACATGACGACAGGAGAGCGTGTGTTACTGAGGTCACATGACGACAGGAGAGTGCATTACTGAGGTCACATGACGACAGGAGAGTGCATTACTGAGGTCACATGACGACAGGAGAGCGTGTGTTACTGAGGTCACATGACGACAGGAGAGCGCGTGTTACTGAGGTCACATGACGACAGGAGAGTGCATTACTGAGGTCACATGACGACAGGAGAGTGCATTACTGAGGTCACATTACGACAGGAGAGCGCGTGTTACTGAGGTCACATGACGACAGGAGAGCGCGTGTTACTGAGGTCACATGACGACAGGAGAGCGTGTGTTACTGAGGTCACATGACGACAGGAGAGCGTGTGTTACTGAGGTCACATGACGACAGGAGAGCGTGTGTTACTGAGGTCACATGACGACAGGAGAGCGTGTGTTACTGAGGTCACATGACGACAGGAGAGCGTGTGTTACTGAGGTCACATGACGACAGGAGAGCGCGTTACTGAGGTCACATGACGACAGGAGAGCGCGTTACTGAGGTCACATGACGACAGGAGAGCGTGTGTTACTGAGGTCATAATATTGTTGGATATTAAATGTTCCAACTAAGCAGCCAAAAGCCAAAGCCATCAGAAAAAACCTTGGGAGAACCCAGGCTCAGTCGCTCAGTTCTCGAACAGTGTACGATTATGATTATGATTATGGTTATGATTACGATTACGATTACGATTACGATTATGATTATGATTATGATTATGATTATGTACCCAGACGGGTCGCGCGGCATGTTGGACGGCCAGCCGGCAGAAGAAGCCCAAGTCCTGCTGTCTCCTCATCTCTCCCCAGCGGATCATCTCGGCCCGATGCCTCTCCTTATACTGACCACAGCCCAGCAGCTCCTCGTAGTCCAGATCATGATCCTGAACACACACACACACACACCAGTCAAAAATCATGATCCTGAACACACACACAAACACGTCACAGTGTTTATACATTAAACTGAAATTAAAATTAGCACTGCACTATTCTGGATAAACTATAATAATGATTCTACTAATCATTAGCCTGTATGAATTATAGTTTGAAATAATGATACTACTAATCCTCATATTAGAGTGATTTCTGAAGGATCATGTGACACTGAAGACTGGAGTAATGATGCTGAACATTCAGCTTTGATCACAGGAATAAATTACACTTTACTGTATATTCACATAGAGAACAGCTGATTTACACTGGAATAATATTTCACCGTTTTTACTGTATTTCTGATCAAATTTTGTAGACTTTATTAAGATTTTCATTTTGTAGATTTGATTCTTCAATAGATTTTCTGGACTACGGATTGACCACTGTTTTCCTCCACGCCCTCTGATCATTCACATGAATTATGGGAGTGGTATAATACAGGAGTAACTTCTGTCTAACAGTTCCGGTCGTTATTCCCCTCACCCTCTACTACTGAGATTGAGGAAACGAGGTCAGAGGTCAGAGTTCATTTACAGCAGCTTAGATTACAGCTTTAAAGAAGAAGCGACAGATCTTTCCTTCTATATTGTGATGTACATACGGATTATTGAAAAAGAAAAAATGTAAGGCGGGGCTTGGTTCTGTGCACTGGTTGCTGATTGGATGTTGGGATGTGGGCGTGGCTCTAAACAGTGTATGCAGATGAGCGAGTGAGTGCATAAATGCCTGATGTATCGAATATGATATACACATATGCAAACCTTTTTTTCCAAGTAAAAAATATTTAGCCTAAAGGTTATAAATCTGAGTGTTATCACACATGTCAGGCTACAGGGTTGAAGAGTGTAGTATACCTGTGCATACTGCTGTTTGAGTGGCGCAGACAGTCGGAGTATACAGCACATCTCTGCAGTCAGCCTGCGATCACAACAACAACAACAGCATCAGCGTTCATGCAGCCAGGTCACCTGTGCGCGCGACACTAGAGCTCACCTGTGCGCGCGACACCGAACTCACCTGTGCTGAATCAAATCGGCCACATAATCCTTCCCTGACTTCCTCTTCCCACTGAATAGCAGGATAATCCTCGGCTGTGAGTGTGTCATGGCTGTGTTCGCATGTAATGCGTTCTTCACACTCATAAACACATGTTCAGTATGAGGAACGACTGCATCTCGACTTTACCGTAATGCCTCAAGATGACGGAGCTACCAAAACGCATAAACACGCTGCGATGCTGCTATTTTAGTTTTTCTCACTCAGTTATGTTTCTTAAATTATTTTATTGTGTTCTTTAAAACATCAGTGCAGTTTTTTTCTTTCACTGAAGGAAGTAGTGGATGCATATCTATGGTAGTGGATGTAGCTGTGTGATGTAACGTCTGTGCTCGTGATGTTAGGTGTAATTACGGCAATCGCGGGAGTGTCACGCCATCAGCTCACGGAGTATGTGCTTAATATATTCACATCCTTTTAACGCTACCTTATTTTGATATTACTTATATAGCACCAGCTACTCTTTAATAAAGCAATAGTCTTAAATTACTCACGTATTTCTTTACTACTTTTTTCTGGCATCACTGACCCGGAAGTGAAACCAAACAAGCGGTCTCTGGATTTGGTTTATTTTCATTCACCGAACAATATATTCACCTGCATGTGTGATAACACTCGGACTAACTGGGTCTAATACATGTACTATTTCCTTCTAACATCTATATTTATTATTGAATGTTAGATTTAATTTCACTTTATCGCCATATGGAGTTTTTCCTCATTTTGAAAGACGAACAGCTCATCTGATACATGTTTTATCTTGTGCTTTAAATGCCAAATGTCTGATTTTACACGCGTAGTAACGTAAAGATCTTGGTGAGTGCGTTATTTGAGTTCCTCGTGACCCGGAAGTGTTGGGTCTGCCGCAGTGTTTTGGCCGCTTCTCCTCCTCCTCCTCGGGTGTTTGTTTACCTGTGAGGTTCTGCGGTTCTGGACTGGATGTGATGAACGGGAGCGCGAACACGCCTCTGGATAAAGAGGAGCACGTGCTGAAGCTCGGAGACAGTTTCGAGAAGAGACCCAAATCATCCTTCCACACCATCAGATGTGAGTAACACAAACACACCTCTAATCTCAAGATTAGCGTTTAGCAGAAGCAACCTTTAGCCTTAGCAGCGGAATAATAAACATCCAGTGCGTGGATGTGATGTGACGTCATTGACAGCGGGAAAATCAGACTGGTTTAATTTTGGCGCGATATTAACAGACAACTGAAGAAGCTAACGTAAACTGCGGTCGTTTAATACTTTTGCCCTGATTAATTACCAAATTATAAAAAAAATATTGGTAACACTTTGTTTAACATTAGTTAAAGTAGGATGAAAGTGCATTTGCGAACAAGAACAGATGCAGGGCGGGGCTTGATTGTGTCCGTGGGGAGTTGATTGGCTGGTTGGATGGTTGTGGTTTGCTATTGGCTGATCTCATGTGAGTGACACGTTATAGCCCCGCCCTCGTTATTAGATGCTGCAAGAGGAACTTATTCAATAACACAATAATAATGATGATGTGTGCGGATAATGCAAGTCGCTTTCGGATAAAAACGTCTGCCAAATGCATAAATGTAAATGTAAATATCCCATAAAAAAAACAAGAATTGTCCATTTTGATTTCATGACGACTTTAACGAACTAACTAAATCTTTGTTAAAATACAGCTGTTCATTGCTTGATCATGTTATATCCAGAGTAAGATCATTAAAGTGCCCCTATCATGCTATTGTAAAGGCTCCTTTTGTTTTGGAGTCAACAATATAAACCTAAACCTCCTACAATAGGTTAACTTGTGTCAAAAAAGTAAAAAAAAAACAAATCCAACTCATCCTTAATCATCCTTTATCTTTACTCAAAGTAGTGAAAACGACAGACAACCTGCATTAATAGACACAGTTTTAGGTAATAGTGTCCCACAGCTGATCAGCAGAAGTCTTTCGGTAACGTGAGTTTATGCCGCACACTTACACAATATAAAACACTAAACTAAGTATTTTGAACACCCGGTAGAAAATGTATGCATCAATAATTAGTCATACTTCCAGGTTGTGATTCTGAGGAGCAAGTTGGTCCAAATAAACTGACCCGTCTTTCAGAAGCAAACATTTTTTACAGATCAGATTTACAGAAAAGCCCGTTTGAATAACTATGATATTTTAAGCTGCACAGGCGAAACTAATAAAGAACTGTTTATTGCTTTTCAATGCATTAGAAAATACACATTAATATACCATTTCTCCACACACAAAAATGTTTATTGTCTATTCTGCAAGTATTGTTATTTTTTTTACACCATTTTCACTGTTTTCACTGGCATAAATATTGGGAAAATAAATGTGATGAATGTGTCCAGAAATTATCATAAAACACAGTTAATAACTTTCACGGTTGTAATGGAATTTGTTAAATCTTATTTTCATGGATTGTAATTAGGGTTGGGTATCGTTTGAATTTTAACGATTGCGATTCCAATAAGGTAAAAAATAAAAACCCCACTTAGATATCATTCACATTTAGTCTTATAGCAAAACATTTAATTGTAGCTGAATATCATGAACAGAAATCATGAGCTGAAGAACACTTACACAAGGAGCGTTTGCCTGTGGTTTAAACACACCATAGCAGAACAACTAGCCGAACTAATGTAAATGTAGAGCATTATTAAAGACAAGTAAACTCAGGAATTAGGCCTAAAAAAGAACAAATAAAAAATGAGCAATAGCAACAAATAAACACAACTGAACAAAGATACAAATGAAATAAACAGTGTTTTAAGATTTTCAGGAACAGAAACTGGAATCAAATGTAAAATAACACTGCACTTTATAAATATAATATACATTACAAATATAGTTGCAAAAGTTATTCAGTGAAGAACGAGTGAATGTTCTCTTTGTGTTCTATAGAGACGGCAGGAATATTAGTGCTGTCACTTTAAGAGCTGCAGTGCTTGGTTTAAAGTCATATTGAAATGCTCACAAAGGAATCGAAATTTTATGACAAGTATTTGATTCCAGAATTGGAACAGAATTTCGATTCCCAGCCTAATTGTAGTGTCCTCCGGCCTGTTCTGTCTGTCCTCCTCAGATGACTTCAAGCCGGCGTCGATCGACACGTCGTGTGAAGGAGAGCTGCAGGTGGGCAAGGGCGAGGAGGTGACCATCACACTCCCACACATACCGGTAAGAGTGTGTCCTGTGTGTCAAGTCAAGTCAAATATATTTATATAGCGCTTTTCACAATACAGATTGTATCAAAGCTGCTTCACAGTATCAATCAAAACAACTTAACAATGTTTGTTTATTACTGGAAAAAAAAGACATCCAAGTTTGGTAGAGCGGATCAATGGTATGATTGGTTAATTAATTTGAATATCCCCAACTGAGCAAGCCAAAGGCAACAGTGGCAAGGAACCGAAAAACTCCATCCAGTGACCTAAAGGTGTCCTAACACACCATCAGATGACCCAATGGAGGAAAACACACCTTGGGAGAACCCAGGCTCAGTCGGGGGCCAGTTCTCCTCTGGCGTTTATGAACTAGAGGCCGAATTTGCAGTAACTGTAAGATAAAAAATGTATATTAATGCCTGGCTAAATAGATGCGTCTTCAGTCTAGTTTTAAACTGTGAGAGCGAGTCTGAGCAACGAACAATATCAGGAAGGCTATTCCAGAGCTTCGGAGCTAAATGTGAAAATGCTCTGCCTCCTTTGGTGGATCTGGATATCCTAGGAATGACCAGAAGCCTCGAATTTAGTGATCTTAAAGAGCGCGATGGATTGTAGGGCGATAGAAGATCCGTTAAATAGACTGGAGCTAAACCATTTAGAGCTTTATAAGTCAAAAGCAATACCTTGTAATTAATACGGAACTTTATAGGTAACCAATGAAGTGATGATAAAATCGGTGTTATATGATCATATTTTCTTGATCTAGTAAGAACTCTAGCGGCTGCATTTTGGACTAACTGTAGCTTGTTTATTGAAGATGCAGGACAACCAGCTAATAAAGCATTACAGTAATCTAGTCTCGAGGTCATGAATGCATGAACTAACTTTTCTGCATCAGAGACTGATAGCATATTACGTAGCTTAGCAATGTTTCTAAGGTGGAAAAAGGCTGTTTTTGTAACATATGAAATATGCTTTTCAAAAGACAAGTTGCAGTCTAATGTAACACCCAGGTCTTTTACTGTAGCGGATAAAGTAACAGGGCATCCTACTATGTTAAAGTCGTGCTGTGAAAGGTTTTGTGGACGGTTTTTACAACCGATAAGTATTACCTCTGTCTTGTCTGGATTTAATAAAAGAAAATTACGCGTCATCCAATCTTTTATATCTTTAACACAATCTGTCAATTTGGATAATTTAGCGTATTCATCTGGCCGTGATGAAATATATATTTGAGTGTCATCAGCATAACAATGGAAACTAATTCCATGTTTCCTTAGAATATTACCAAGTGGCAGCATATATATTGAGAATAATAAAGGGCCTAACACAGATCCCTGCGGCACTCCATAGTTTGCCGTAGTTATGATCGATTTTTCTCCATTTAAGTAGACGAAATGGTAGCGGTCAGATAAGTATGACCTGAACCAGCTTAATGCTTGTCCTTGAACACCAGTGTAATTTTGTAGTCGATCTAAGAGTATTGTGTGATCTATAGTGTCGAACGCAGCACTAAGATCAAGTAAAACTAGTACTGAGATACAGCCTTGGTCCGAAGCTAAAAGTAAATCATTTGTGATTCTAACAAGCGCAGTTTCAGTGCTATGATGTGGCCTGAATCCAGACTGAAACTTTTCATAGATGTCGTTTTCTTGCAAGAAAGAGCCGAGTTGACTGGACACAACTTTTTCTAATGTTTTTGACATTAATGGAAGATTCGAAATGGGTCTGTAATTTGCTAGGTTATTTGGATCTAAATGTGGTTTCTTAATAAGAGGTTTTATAACAGCCAGCTTGAACGTTCTTGGAACATGACCTAAAGATAAAGATGAGTTAATAATATTGAGAAGAGGCTCTTCCACTATAGGTAACACTTCTTTCAGTAGTTCAGTTGGTATAGGATCTAACACGTTGTTGTTTTAGATGAAGTGATAAGTTTATTTAACTCTTTTTGTTCTATGGTTGTAAAGCATTGTAATTGTTCTTGCGGGGTGATAATTGCGGCTGAATTATAAGGCGCGAGTAAAGATTGAACGTTTACGATTTTGATTCTGATGCTTTCAATTTTCTCGGTGAAGAAGTTCATGAAATCATTACTACTAAACTGTAACGAGGTATTTTGTTCAGACGACGTCTGTTTATTTGTTAGTCTAGCCACGGTATTAAATAAAAACCTTGGATTATTTCGGTTGTTTTCTATTAATTTGCTGAGGTGCTCAGCCCTGGCCGTTTTAAGGGCCTTTTTATAACGTGACATACTGTCTTTCCACGCGATTCTAAAGACCTCTAAATTAGTTTTTTTCCATTTACGCTCTAAATTACGGGTTTCTCTCTTTAAAACATACGTAGTATTATTGTACCATGGTGCTATACTTTTTTCTCTGACCTTTTTTAATTTAATGGGTGCAACAATATCCAATGTTCTAGAGAGAATGGTGCTCATAGTGCTAGTTAGTTCATCTAGTTCATCTGTTTGTTTGGGTTCAGGCAGCAGCTGAGACAGATCAGATAAGCTATTTGAGAAATGATCTATGGTGGATGGAAGAATTGTTCTACCTGGTCGATAACGTGGCGCAGCATGACATATTACAGCAGTACTTAATATGCAAGTTACCATGTAATGGTCAGTGACATCATCACTTTGTGGAATGATATCTATATCGGTTGGATCGGTTCCATATGATATAATTAAATCGAGTGTATGATTAAGACGATGAGTTGGTCCGGTGACGTTTTGCTTGACCCCGAAGGAGTTTAATAAATCTGTAAACGCAGCCCCTAACGCATCATTTAAATTATCTACGTGTATGTTAAAATCTCCAACAATTAATGCTTTATCGACGTTGACCAAAAGATCTGATAGAAAGTCAGCAAACTCTTTTAGGAAATCGGCGTAAGGCCCTGGAGGTCTATATACGGTAGCCAATGCTAGAGATAATAGGGATTTTTTTCTTACATCTAAGAGCGTAACATTTAGCACAAGTACTTCAAACGAATTAAACCTATGACGAGTTTTCTGAGTAACATTAAGGATATCTCTATAGATTGTTGCAACACCGCCGCCACGACCGATCAGACGGGGCTCATGCTTATAACAGTATCCTGGCGGAGTAGACTCATTTAGACCGAAATAATCATTTGGTTTAAGCCAGGTTTCAGTAAGGCACAGAACATCGAAATTATTATCTGTGACCATTTCATTTACAATAACCGCCTTCGGTGTGAGCGATCTAATGTTTAGAAGACCTAGCTTTAGAAATTGTTTTTGTTCACTAATAGCGAGATTTTTTGTTTTAATAACAATTAGATTTTTTCTAGATCCCGCAGTAGATTTATTATTTGATCTTAGTAAACGAGGAATAGACACAGTTTCTATGCAATGTTCTACACTAGTATTAATATCAATTAAATTGGTGCAGTAGAGACTGTGATTTGGATTTTTGGATACTAGTCAAACGGTATTTAACATCTTGGAGATGTTATCCGACAGAAGATCTGCCGGATAACATCTGTGTGTGTGTGTGCTCACTCGCTCTCGTCCGCAGGGGTCCACACCGCCCATGACCGTCTTCAAGGGCAACAAGAGGCCGTATCAGAAGGACTGCGTGCTCATCATCAACCACGACACGGGCGAGTTCATGCTGGAGAAGCTCAGCAGCAGCATACAGGTCAAGAAGACCAGGTGGGTCGTTCATGTGTGGAGCTTATTAAGGCACGTGAGACGCAACAAACGTGCGGCACTCTCTCTGAATGACTGAAGCAGGTTTATTAGGCTACTGTCACTTTAAAGTCCCCCTGTGGTGTAAATCCAGCGTTTAATGTTGTTTATGTGTCTATGTAGTGTGTTTAATATGCTTTAAGACACACCATGTGTAAGTTCATAAGTCGACAGCATTGCTGAGTATTTCCTCCTTAAACCTGCAGTGAACCAAAGACAGTCTCAAAACACGGTTTGAAATCGCTGGTGTTTCTGACGTCACAAACGACCTTGTAACCAATCAGATCAACGTGTGATCGTCAACCAGTGGATCTCTGAGCTGAGTGAGTGAGTGAGTGGAGGCGGCATTTGCATATTTTGCTCACGGGCATACTAAATGAGGCAAGGGTGTCGAGTTACATTCAAGATATTTTAAGACATGAGCGTATAAATATGTCCTTTTAAGGAATAAAATTATTGACTACAGGGGGACTTTAAGAGCTGCATGGATCCAATATACTGTTACATGCTCTTTCTCAGTGTTTACATTTACCTAAGACCTAACTGACTGTGTTTAGGAGGATATTCGCCAAAATGGCAATTCAACATATTTGTGTGTAGGATATTTGACCCTTTAGCTGCGTGTCTGAGTACCACAGTATACTTCGCTTATGCGCATGCTGTCCCGTCCCGGAGCGCGCACACAGAAAGCCGTCTGGCGAACAGCATCTCTTTCGCAACTTTATGCGCTTTTAATAACACTGTTTAATATCAAACACGTCCCACAGTTTAGTGTGAGGCTCAAAACTGAGTGAATCCAGTTAATCCACACGATAAACACGTTCAGCTCTCCTACAGAAGTCATGCTTTTCTGCACTGGAATAAACTGGTGTGTTTGTAAGCATTGATGCATACAATATTGCCTAGTATTCACATCCTGCACGACCAGTTATAGATGCATTACACTGCAATCATTCTAACTGAAACATGCAATGCGAGCGTTTGATTGAGATCACATGACTGGCAGTATCGCAGTGAATGCGT
This sequence comes from Tiaroga cobitis, assembly GCA_030578255.1. Lineage (NCBI taxonomy): Eukaryota > Metazoa > Chordata > Actinopteri > Cypriniformes > Leuciscidae > Tiaroga > Tiaroga cobitis. The sequence goes on from CM060606.1 coordinate 3,729,177, forward strand.
GTGTATTTCTGCGCTCGTGTCCAGTGAGACGAGGTGTAGATGATGATTTTGTGTCTGTGTGTGTGTGTTGGTCAGGGCGGAGGGCAGCAGATGAGGTGCTGATGATGATGATTGTGTGTGTGTTGGTCAGGGCCGAGGGCAGCAGTAAGGTCCAGGCTCGTCTGGATCAGCAGTCAGTGAGAGCGACTCCGCTGACGGCTCAGTTTCGCACCCCCCTCCGTCCAGCAGGGGGTGCTAGGAGCTCGCCAGGCAAAGACAACCCTTCACCAGAGCCACAGCTGGACGATATCAAGCGAGGTCAGACACAGACACACTCACACACACAGGGGTTGCTTGTGTTTTTAGAATTTAGCATTTTTATAGTTTAATACGTAAAAAAAACTCTCATGCTATTGGCTGGTCAGCGGGAACTGCACAAACCTATGGCAGAGCGGCGTAACTGCGAACCAATCGGTGCACGGCCCGCCGAGCTGAGCGCAGAGCCGGCCAGAATGGGCGAGGCATCTGCCTATAAAAGACTCTCGATTCACCATAGATTCAGGTTTATAGACTGAAGCGACGATCTATGGACCTCGCAGAACAACTCTACTCGAAGCCGAGAAAGCAGAGCCAGCAGCGAGCAAGCCAGCAGACTGCACGAGATCCAGCGCGCTCGTCTGCCAGCGGATCATCGCGGCGAGCTGTCACGCTGTTTCCCTTCGCTCTCCGGCGAGCGCCTAAAAGAGGCAAATTTCTAAAAGAGCCACGACGTTGATGTCGCGCCACGGCTGTGGCACATGCAGAGCCCCTCTGCATACCGAGGACAAACACAGCGAGTGTGTGTCGCTTGCCTTGGCACAGCCCACGCGAACGCCGCTCTTACTGAGACGAGCTGCTCTCTCTGTGAGAGTATGCCGCTCTCATCTCTCTGCTCTCGAATTGCATTCTTCTCAGAGCACGACTCCACCCCTCGCGTTCTCCTGTTTCTTTTTCCTTGCCGAGCTTATCCACGTCCTGTCTAAAGCTGTCGAGGCGCTTGGTCTCGTTTGAGCCCCTCCTGAGAAGCCGTCTAGCAGCCGCCTGGACGAATGGTTCCTGTCGGAGCACCAACAGGCCCCTCGCCAGCGATCTGCACCTTTCTTTCCAGAAGTTCACAAAGAACTGACAAAATCGTGGCGTGCCCCCTACTCGGCACGTATACGTGTCTCTAACTCAGCCGTGATCTCAAACATTGATGGTGCTGAGGAAAAGGGTTAAGAGAAACTGCCCCCCCTTGAGGAAGCTGTGGCTCCGCACCTTTGCCCACCCACTGCTATTGGATGGAAATCCAAGGTGGCTCATCCATCCACACCTTGCAGGAAGACTTCAGCGCTCGCAGGCAGCAAGTGTCAGGGACCCCGGCCTAGAATTACGCTGGACCCTGAACCCAGAAAGCAGTCCTGATCAACAAGACAGGCAGAGGGGAGGGTTCATTCTCCAAAATTCACCACCCTCCAAAAAGCCCTGTCTTCCTCCAAATGCCCCGTTCAGTACTGGCCAATGGAGCAGATGTTGCAATTGCAAGCAGTGGGCCCGTTTAAGTTCACGCCCCCTTGCAAACAGAATAAAAAAAAAAATACTCTGTACTTTTCCTCTTCCACACCACACTAGTGTCGGTTCCCAGCTCAAATGCAGCGCTGTCACCCGAAATTATCCATCCCATAGCCAAGCGGGTCGAGGCATGGAAAGCCATCCCTGGTGTGTCACGAACACAGTAGAATGAGGCTACTCGCTCTAATTCGCTGAAGAGCAATGTGTCTCACGTCCTCCGCACCGAAGTGATGAGCTTACTGGGAAGGTAAAGGCAGTGCCTCCAGCCCACAGCGAGTCAGGCTTCACTTCCTCGTTCGGCGGAATGCACATCTTGAACTACCTCGACGACTGGCTCATTTTGGTCCAGCTGGAGGCGGAACTGAACGCTCTTAGATCTGTGCTCTTCAGCCTTTTGGAATGCCTGGGACTAAGAATAAACACAGCTAAGAGCTCACTTTTTCCCAGTCAGAGAATCTCCTTCCTGGGTGCTGTTATAGACTTGGCTCAAATGAGGGCGTGTCTGTCAAACGAGCGCGTTCAGGCTATTCAGCGACTCGTGAGCCTTTTCAGAGTGGGGACCAAGCATCCCCTCAGAACCTTTTAGAGGATGCTAGGCCTCATGGCCTCTGCGTCATCAGTACTGCCGTTGGGTATGCTTTAAATGCGCACCTGCAGTACTGGCTGAAACCACAGGTTCCTCCCCAGGCTTGGTGCTCAGGCCTTCTCCATATCAAGGTGGACCACGGCTGCACCAAAGCCTTGGCCTCTTGGAAAAATCCCAGCCTCTTCGAGTCAGGGAGTAAGCTTGGGGATGGTCTCAAGACGGATGGTGGTCACCACGGATGCCTCCAATTCAGGTTGGATTACTCTGTGTGAGGGCAAACCGGCATCCGGCTCTTGGATGACCACGGAGAGACTGTTACATATCAACTGCCTAGAAATGCTGGCGGTTTTGCTGGCCCTCAAAACCTTCCTACCACGCCTGGTAGGTCACCACGTCTTGGTCCGGACGGACAACACTACAGTACACTACACTACACTACACTACAGGGCGGGCACAGGTCAAGACGCCTGTACGAACTGGCCAGAAGTCTCCTCTTATGGGCAAAGAGCAACCTGCGTTCGCTGAGAGCGACGCATGTGCCAGGCAAACTGAACCAGGGAGTAGATATGCTGTCCCGGGGCAATGTGTCCCCAGGGGAATGGATCCCCAAACGGTTCAAACGATCTGGGACGTTTTTAGGAGAGCAGAGGTTTGACATCTTCGCCTCCGAAGACAACTCTCACTGCCTAATATTTCTCTCGGAGGGCAGCGATGCGCTGGCCCACGAACGGCCCAGCCTTCCCCTGTATTCTTTTCCCCTGGTCACACTCCTCCCTCAGGTCATTAAAAGGATCAGGGAGGGCAGACACACAGTCCTACTAGTGGCCCCCCTCTGGCGGACCCAACCTTGGTTCCCCGAGTTGATCCAGCTGCTCACAGCAGCCCCGTGGCCGATACCCCTGAGGGAAGACCTTCTTTCCCAGGCGAACAGGACGATTTGACCCCCTTCCCAAACTATGGGCCCTCCATGTGTGGCCTCTCGACAGGAGTTTGCAGACCTCCCAGCGAGAGTCCTGAGCACAATTTGTCTACGAGACGCCTCTTAAGTGGTCTGTGTTCCCCGGCTGCTGCTCAACCCGGAACCAGAACCTTGCTTTATTGCGAAGTATCTCTGATACTTTAATTTCTCCAAGAGCTACTAGATGCGGGCCGTACTCCTTCCATGCTCAAAGTCTACTAGGCGGCCATCGTAGCTTTCCATGGCCCAGTGGCCCGCCAGTCGATAGGGAAAAGCAAAATCTATTGCCGATATATGCTCGGCGGCTGGCTGGTCCTCGCGTCTACCTTCGCCAGATTTTATAACTTGGAAGTCCCTCTGCTTGCCCCTGTACGAGCCCGGTCCATCATCATTAGGGCCTTTGCCCTATCGAGCCATCTCGAGGTGTCATGTTAGACTTGACAGCCCTTGCTTTGGACCCTTGTTCAAGCATCCCAACCTTGGGTCATTGAACAGGTCGTTCCGCTTAACATAGCACAGCATGATTAGATTGGTTCCCCAAAGTGTATAGTTACGCAATATGACTGATAGTTTGAACGGGAACGACTCGGTTACTCGCGTAACCTCGGTTCCCTAAGATAAGGGAACTTAACTATGGCGCACACGACTCTGCGTTCGTCGCTTCAGTTGATAAACCTGAATCTATGGCGAAACGAGCGTCTTTTATAGGGAGATGCCCCGCCCATTTTGGCGGGCTCTGTGCTCAGGCTGTGCACCAATTGGTTCGCAGTTACGCCACTCTGCCATAGGTTCGTGCAGTTACCACTGACCAGCCAATAGCGTGAGAGTAGTCTCTGCACTGTTATGGCTGTGCAGTAGCACTGTGTTATTGTACAAAGGCTTCAGTATTCGGCGAAAAAGGAGTTTTCCCCATAGCGTATAGCTACGCAATACTTGTTCCCTTATCTCAGGGAACCGTGGTTACGTTAGTAACCGAGTCGTATCTTCCGGGAACGAACACGTCACAATATTCCTCATTATGATAATTCATGCGCAGAATAAAGGGGCGGGGCCTGTTTGAGTTAGTTAGTAGTGTGTTAAACTGGCGGTTATGGTAAGGGGCGGGACATTTCCCAAACACACGCTCGACCAATCACAACACACTGCTCCAGCCGACCAATCAGAGCACCGTGTGCTTTCCAGAAGGAGGGGGTTCATAGAGACAGGAAGTAAACAGAGCGTTACTGACAGACTGGGAAGAGAGGAGCCGCAACAATGGAGAATATGAGGAAAATAATCAACATTCAAGCAGGAAAACCTGTTCTAGTAGAGCCTGAAACAACAGCTTAAGGTTGCAACGCTGACTCCAGTGCTGTGTCGAGGTTTAATGTGTGTGTGTGTGTGTCTCAGAGCTGCGGGCCGAGGTGGACGTGATCGAGCAGATGAGCAGCAGCTCTTCTTCCTCAGACTCGGGTAGCGGTGCTGAAGACAACAGCTCCGGCAGCGACTCCGAACCCGACACTCGTCTCTCTCCCGGCGGGAACAACACAGACAACGGACTCAGCCAATCACAGGGCAGCAGCCAGCTGGTGAACACTCTCAGCCAATCACAGGGCAGCAGCCAGCTGATGAACACACTCAGTAAGACTCACACACACTCACGCATGTCATGTGCTGCGTCCCAATTCGCCTACTCATACTACGGCCTAGAATTATGTACTCTTTCTGTGAAGTAAAAGAACATACTTTTGAGTGTGTAGCAAAAGAGTAGGCAAGTTTTGGGACTTTACTTCGTCAACTTTAACGGACAGCCCTGTTGCCTAGTATAAATGTTACAAATGATTAATTAATTAATTAATTATAGTTACGTGAATCCTGTCACCGTAAACTGCCCTGTCAATCATCTCGTCACAGTTAAAGGTCCCGTTCTTCGTGATCCCATGTTTTAAACTTTAGTTAGTGTGTAATGTTGTTGTTAGAGTATAAATAATATCTGTAAAATTATAAAGCTCAAAGTTCAATGCCAAGCGAGATATTTTATTTAACAGAAGTAGCCTACATCGAACAGCCCGTTTAGACTACATCCCCAGGGATTAAAGTTCTCCGTCGCTACGACGGATTTCCGTTAATTGCAGGGTTCCCGTCTGTCCTTATGTCTTAAATTAACTTTTCATAATTTTAAGGCCGTAAATAGGCTTTCATTTCGCAAACAGTGTGATAAATGTCTTAATTTTAGTTGGAATAGGTCTTAAATTAAGGAAAGATGATGCGTATTCACCCTGCTGAGGGGGGATGTGATAAAGCCTGGAGTGGAGCAAAAGCACGTTCCTCTCTCCACTCTAAGCATTCTGTAATCACTTCGCTCATGGTCCACTCCGGTTTTTCAATTCCCGCTCACGGAAAAACTGCTCCCTGGACCCTGTTCACTCAATCTTGTCAGGCGAGGCTACAGCTCGTTTGCTGCGGTCCCATGATAGAAAACAGAACGCGGGTCAATATTGGTCGTTTCTCAATACCAAGTACGCAAACTTCGGACTTGCGTCCTTGGTAGGACGAGGACGAGAGGACGCTGCTAACAGCGCGTTCTTGATCGCGTCACTCAGCACGCGGCTACTCCGATTATCAACTCTGCCTTTTTTCATCAACACCACTGTGCCCCTTTTCTTTTATAAATGAACATAATTATTATCATAAACATATAAATGGCCACACAAATGTGGTTCAGGCAACGCACATTGATTTATCATATAGTTATAACAACACGAAATATAGCTAAAATACAAACCTGCTTCTTTTTGTTTTCATTTTAAAAATATGAAACATTATTTATCATTAAAACTGACATTTAACAAACAGACAGGGTTGTATCGTTTTATTGTATTATGCGTACACATACAGTGAAGAGAATGCATAGTAATATAATATTTTATATATTTTAGAATATATAAAATTACACAACCATGTCTCTTTTTTGTTAAATGTCAGTTTTAGAGCTAATATCCCGTTCAAAAGTAGTAGCCTAATAGGTAGGCTATAATAAGCTATACAATGAGAAATAAAGCAAACAATTCAATTAAACATAAGTCAGCGCTGTAATAGGCTACAAAGTTAAAGTTAAATATAGCCTACATAATAAAGTTATAAAACTTCACTTTGCCCTCAGCCAAAACAATTTGCCATGGCACAAACTATATATTAATATAGTTTAGCATTGTTTGGTCTCATAAGATAAATAAAAACATGCACTGAAAAGTTATGTAGATGGTTGATTATTTGTCAAGATAAGTAATTGTTTTTCATAGATTAAAATAGCTTTTAAATTACTCAATATTAGATCGGTTTTAAACATCTTCCCTTAAAACGCTATTGGTCTCGACTATTTAAATAAAGTTACAGGAATATGACTTGGCCTGAAAAAAATTTCAGTCAGAAGAATTTTTTTCACTTTAATCCCTGCATCCCTCTACTTCCTTCTTTAATGACGTCAATAGAACAGTTTTTTGACTAACGTCCGCCCACAGGAATGCTCCCTCAACTCGCGCACTTATAACTTAGTGTTTACGCAGCTCTTACAGTGATTTTCTGAAGTAAAACTGACGCTTCATCTTTTGTGTGATGTAAAATAAACTTTATTAAACTCATCAGTATATGTTTGATTATCATTTGGACCTCGTCCGATACAGCAGACTTGTAGGATATTAATAAATAATGGATACATACAAGCAGATGACAAATACGTTATAATAACCGTAATTAAACTACTAAACTATACCTGTTCCATCTCTATACAGCACTCTGACTCTGTAGGCATTATTGTCCGACTCGAAATGAACACCGTTACTGAGAGTTTCTGATATTATCATCATTCCGTGAGATGAAATTGTCCTGAGAGACCGAGCGCGAGCTCATGTAGCTCCGCCCCCTGTGCCGGCAGCAGTAGCTTATTTGCATTTAAAGGGCACACACTAAAACAGCTCGTTTTTCTGAGCCCCAAAAAATTACAATTTAAACATGCTGTAAAAAATGATCTGTTGGGTATATTGAGCGGAAACTTCACATACACATTCTGGGGACATCAGAGACTTATTTTACATCTTGTGAAAAGGGGCATAATACGGGACCTTTAAAATCCTCCACATTGCATTTAATTTAACTTCCTACCGTTTCGGAGAGAGGTGTTGAAGCACATCGATCTGCCAGTCGTGGGTCTTTCATGCGGAGACTCTCCTCATGTGTTTGCAGTTTGAATATTATGATGCATTTAAGTTAATGGTTAAACGTATCTTTACAAAAGTACACAATGCTGCTGTAGATGACAGCACTGAATAAATACATTTTGGCTCAGGTTAGATACTGATAATGAATCACTCAAACCCCTTTATCTAAACCTCTCTACATAAGCGCCGCACATCGGCCATGTCTGTAGTTTTTTTTAACACTTTTAACTCGTATTTGTAGTTCTAATCGAATCCTCTCGTCCATCGCGCGATGGGTTGTGGGCAATATTAGCCGTTAGTGTGTTCTGCTCTTCAGATTCTAACCGGGAAAAGTAGACCATCCAGGTATATTTGGACACTCGTTTCAATTCTACAATTTGGGACGTACTAATTATTTTTCGAATACCGTTTAGGACGGGTAGTATGTGAATTGGGATGCAGCGATTCTCTCCTCGTGACCCGCAGAGGATAAAGTGTGTGTTGTTGTCCTCAGGAAACGATCTTCAGCTGAGTGAATCTGGCAGCGACAGCGACTGAGATCACATCAGCTCTCCGGCTCATCTTAACATCCGGGATGCTATAGAATGTTTTAAAGAATGTTAAATAACTAGTAGATTTTATTTTTATTGCAGAGGGAAATTTTTGAACCGATAAGGTTGTGTAAGGATGTAATTTTGTACCTTTGGTTGTTCAGTGTTTTTATGAAGTTCAACATGCTTGTTTATTGTTCAGTGTTACACACGCACACACACACACACACACGCACACACACACACACACACACACACACACACACTCCATCTGTGAGGTTCAGTCATGTTTCCTACAGTGTGAGATCAGTGCAGACACACATTATTTCGGCTCATCTTCGTTGTTGTTTGTTTGTGTTTTTAGGACTTAAGACTCACAATCTTTCATGTTACATGAAATATTTCAAATCCTTGTCAATACCAAAATATGTGTGCTCATCTCTAGACGTCTACTGCTTGTTTAACCAAACGCAAATGGTTTTAAAGCGATAAATGTTGTATATAGTGTCTGTATGTCAGATAAAAGACAAAAACAAGAGCAGTGTCAGCGAGTCTGAGTGATTATGACAAACATTACAGCCCTTATATATAATAATGCATTATAAAATAATTTTACTGCATTAATTATGCACCTTATAATGCATTGTATCCGGCTTTAACAATCAGATTTTAAATGTTTGAACAGATACGGTTGTGTAAACGGGGGAAGGATGTAATATTGTACCTCTGGTTGTTCAGGGTTTTTAAGTTCAACATGCTTGTTTTTTGTTCAGTGTTACACACACTCCATCTGTGAGGTTCAGTCATGTTCCTACAGTGTGAGATCAGTGCAGACAGATGAGATTACTTCGGCTTATTTTTGTTGTTTGTGTTTCTATGATTTAAGACTCACAATCCTCCATGTTACATGAAATATTTCAAATCCTTGTCAATACCAAAATCTGTGTATGTGCTCATCTCTAGACGTCTACTGCTTGTTTAACCAAACGCAAATGGTTTTAATGCGATAAATGTTGTATATAGTGTCTGTATGTCAGATAAAAGACAAAAACAAGAGCAGTGTCAGCGAGCCTGAGTGATTATTGACTCTCACAAACATTACAGCCCTTATAAATAGTAATGCATTATAATATATATTTTACTGCATTAATTATGCACCTTATAATGCATTGTATACGACTTTAACAAAGAGATCTAATTGACTGGTAACTGCACTTGTCATTTTGATCTAAAAACATGTTAGGAGACCTTCATTCCTACCGAGTTCAGAACAATAGAGTTTGAAAATCAAAGCTAATCTAAGAGGTATTCTGTTACCATTTACAAAATAAAGTTGTTGTAGGTTAATTTTTTTATTTAAATAACAATAGGGAAATAAAGAGTCATACAAATCTATACAAAATTAATTTACACACAATTCTGCATCTTGTATCAAAAATCAATCGTACATCTAATACATCAAGTATCCTTTTCAACAGCTGAGATGTCTTAACAGAGATTGTTCTATTGAAGGCAGAGAGTTGTAACAAACCTTTAAGTCAGTGTAAAATAGTCTAACATTTGGCAGAGTTAACACACGTTTTGCTTTATGTATATATTTCCCAAATAAAATTAGAATTTTAGTTATATTATCTATTTCCAATAAACCGGTATGTTTATTTCATGCTGTCAAAATCTCTAAAAATCTTCTTACAAGAGGAATCATTTTAAGTCATATTAGCAGAATTTAAAGCTCATAAATGCTCCATGAACAAAAAAAAAAATCATATTTAAAATAACATTTTTATGATTACTATTTAATACATGTTTTACGTACTGTTTCAACAAATTAAACAATAGAGGGTATGCGCATGACGTCACCGTCGGTCGGAGTGACTGAGTGGCAAAAAGACTGAGCGGCTGCATTTGTTTTCAGCGTGAATGCCGTGAAAAACACACAAAACACATCTAAAACGGGAAAGAGCTTTGCGATTGACTGTACAACTAGATTTGACCAGAAATCTGAGGTACTGTATATTTTCACAGACTGCAAAAAGCTACAGAACAGACTATATTCTGCATAATTGGATGTTTTTAAATAAACACTGACAAAAAACTATACTATAAGTTTTCGGGCTGGACGATATGATGATATACAGGATAACATTAATGTAAGTGATCACTCGGATTTAGACCTATCTATATTGTATTTATATAAAACGGTTACAGGCAAACTTTCTTAATTTATTTCCCCGGCGTCGAAATCAGGCACATATAAATGTCAGGAAACACGATTCCTGGCTGCATGTCAATATCCATGGATCACTGGATCTTTGATAAGTTGTAAGGAACACTATATCGAGTCCAACTTTTAGTTTAAACTGATAATAGTTTGTTTTACTCGCGTTAACGCAGTTTCCCCTATTAACTCCAGCCACGCAGCAGCTCTTCTGCCACTCAGTCCGGCTGAGGGAGTGTGTTCCGGCGGGAGAGTCACGTTAATGCATTCTGAATCACAGTCTATGGTCTGAACGGTCTATGGTCTGAATATGTTTTATATTAAAATGTATATATCACATCAAATGTTACAATACGAATGTTTAGTTGTTGCACTGAAAGGCAGTCTGTAAAATGGACACGCACATATTTACAATATGTATTTATAGAAATATAGGCTACATACAGAATATATGTATAATATACTGTATGTAAAGTAGTCTTCAGCATAACAATGTCAGTCATTACTAATCATACGTATGATTATATCATTTTCAGACCATAGACTGTGATTCAGACATGAACTAGAACCGGATCCTTACGAAAGTACGGGAAAAGCGTGATTTTTTTTAAATTATTATTTTATTTTATTTTATTGAGAACATTATATAAACAAAGAAAGAAACATTCACAATGTAGAACAAACAAACGAAATAAAGAACGAAAAAAAGTACAAGACTAATCAGAATGGATCACGGGACTTTTATTTTGATACGCGCTTGTGACGTCACGTGACGTCACGCAGTTCCGGCTGCAGCGTCGCTCTCGGCACCATGACAACAGCGCGTCTCGAGTGAGGAGATGAGATGAGTTGATCTGTTGTGTTTTACCTCACATTACTGAAGGAAACTCACTGCATTCATCACAGGTACAACATGGCTTCATTCACCCTGCGCTACTGAGAGCAGCGTCACACAGTTTATACAGCGAGACGGGCAGTTTGAGCAGGAACGAACGAACACATTCAGTAGAATCTCGAACTCAAATAGAGAAGCGACTTATACTGTATATCATCTAGATGTGATGATGATTGTGTAATTAAACTTTTGCTGCTTTTGTAGTCCCTCCTGTTACAGTCATATTTATAATCTGACTAGTTCTGCACATATGGGCTCCATCAGAGATAATAGCCAGCATGTATAATTGTATTGTTAATGCACAGAAGTCTCTTGTGTTGGTCTGGATTAGCTGTGCTAGTTAAGCAGTCAGCAGTTAGTTAGCAAAGCTGCTTGGATGGCAGCCAATCAGATGCGACGCTGGGGTCACGTGACCCTTCAGTCAGCATCAGCTTCATCATATCTTGCCCTGTCCAGTGTAAGTCAGTCAGACAGACATAAATGTGTTCCCATCGGCAGCTTTATATTATCAGCTACATTATCAGACTCGTATTTCCAGAAGAACTGGAGCTTTCTCATGATCACACAGCAACATCACACACTGGAAATACGGATGGAAATAGAAACAAGGATCAAAGCCTTTTTCTTGCTTCTATTAGAGTTGAAGAGTCAAAAATATCCGTTATTGTTGCATTTATTTTCACAAACATGTAAATTCCTTGAAATCCGTCCGGCCGATACTTCCAGACAGCGCTCAAGTATGGCTGCAATCCCTCTGGAATCTTACATGTTTTTAAATCCGTGTAACATCTTCCTTAGATTCCGATTTAGACAATTTTCTCATTTGTGAGACGGTAAGATAGCGGTTCCTCTTGAATCCCGCTAGCTAAAACAGCATTACTGTGTGAACATATGAGGAGGAGTGGCTTTAAACTTCAGGTAAACTATACAAGGACAACTTCGAGTGAACGCAGTGCAGGAAAACTTTAGGTCATTTCTTGAATAATACAGCGCTGTACGTAAAACAGGAATGAGCTGAGAAGAAGAAGAATACTAATTGAAAGCATATTAAATTGGCTCGTGACATGGCCTTGTCTCGCCTAATAAACATATTTATAGAATCTACTGTACACATGTAGGTGTGTGTACACGCGTGTGTGTGATCCTCAAGAACTCTGCGACATCTTCCGCCAATCGACTTATTGACGGGTTCATCAGAAGAGCTGATTTTTTCACTGAAACTGAAAGTGCAAACACTATATTTCATAAGCAGACGCTCGTGTCGTATGGCGAAGAGTGTCCTGAACCCCAGCGCCGGCAGGAGTTTAGATGTTACAGCTCCACCGACCCGATGCCACATACACAACCGTTAATGTGTGTGTTTATGCGTGAGTGTTCTGCATGGAGATGTGATGACGTGATTGGTGCTGTGTGTTACAGGATGTCTCTGTTCAAGGCTCGTGATTGGTTGTGTTCTCCTCTGTGTTACAGGATGTCTCTGTTCAAGGCTCGTGATTGGTTGTGTTCTCCTCTGTGTTACAGGATGTCTCTGTTCAAGGCTCGTGATTGGTTGTGTTCTCCTCTGTGTTACAGGATGTCTCTGTTCAAGGCTCGTGATTGGTGGGCGTCGGCACTGGGCGAGGGAGAGGAGTTCGATCAGGGCTGTCTGTGTGTCGGGGATGTGGATAACAGTGGAAGTGGATACGGTGAGTTACACCACCCGTTACCAGAGGTGGATAAAGTACACACCTTCCTCACTGGAGAAGCACAGATACTACTGGTCAAATATTACTCTGTTACAAGTAAAAGTTGTAAAGACTGATTTTTACTGAAGTAAAAGTACAGAAGCACTCACTTTTAAAAGTACTTAAGTATCAGAAGTGAAAAGTAAATGTCAATGCATTGTTGTATTATTGTTCCATTGTTGTATGTAATATTACAGGATATCTTGTGCCTCTGAAGCCGCCTAGTGAACACTCCTACAGTCAGTGGCATCTGTGGAACTGAGAGCTCTTAGAACGTTATAAACCTATAGAAATTAAACAACTGAATTGACAAAAAAAGACAGCCGTAATCATCTTCATTACAAACACATCTGTAATGACTTTAGATGCCATATTGAATTGTATTTGAGAATGAGGCTATGAGGAACAGACGTACAGTCACTGTATAAAGGTTTCAAAACTCACAGCTTCCAAAGCTGTTACATGCAGCCTCGTTCTGATCCCTGCAGGGAAGAGTGTCAGGTGATGCGGTGCGCTCTGTGATGCTGAGTGTCAGGTGATGCGGTGCGCTCTGTGATGCTGAGTGTCAGGTGATGCGGTGCGCTCTGTGATGCTGAGTGTCAGGTGATGCGGTGCGCTTTGTGATGCTGAGTGTCAGGTGATGCGGTGCGCTCTGTGATGCTGAGTGTCAGGTGATGCGGTGCGCTTTGTGATGCTGAGTGTCAGGTGATGCGGTGCGCTCTGTGATGCTGAGTGTCAGGTGATGCGGTGCGCTCTGTGATGCTGAGTGTCAGGTGATGCGGTGCGCTCTGTGATGCTGAGTGTCAGGTGATGCGGTGCGCTCTGTGATGCTGAGTGTCAGGTGATGCGGTGCGCTCTGTGATGCGGAGTGTCAGGTGATGCGGTGCGCTCTGTGATGCTGAGTGTCAGGTGATGCGGTCCGCTCTGTGATGCTGAGTGTCAGGTGATGCGGTGCGCTCTGTGATGCTGAGTGTCAGGTGATGCGGTCCGCTCTGTGATGCTGAGTGTCAGGTGATGCGGTGCGCTCTGTGATGCTGAGTGTCAGGTGATGCGGTGCGCTCTGTGATGCTGAGTGTCAGGTGATGCGGTGCGCTCTGTGATGCTGAGTGTCAGGTGATGCGGTGCGCTCTGTGATGCTGAGTGTCAGGTGATGCGGTGCGCTCTGTGATGCTGAGTGTCAGGTGATGCGGTGCGCTCTGTGATGCTGAGTGTCAGGTGATGCGGTCCGCTCTGTGATGCTGAGTGTCAGGTGATGCGGTCCGCTCTGTGATGCTGAGTGTCAGGTGATGCGGTGCGCTCTGTGATGCTGAGTGTCAGGTGATGCGGTGCGCTCTGTGATGCTGAGTGTCAGGTGATGCGGTCCGCTCTGTGATGCTGAGTGTCAGGTGATGCGGTGCGCTCTGTGATGCTGAGTGTCAGGTGATGCGGTGCGCTCTGTGATGCTGAGTGTCAGGTGATGCGGTGCGCTCTGTGATGCTGAGTGTCAGGTGATGCGGTGCGCTCTGTGATGCTGAGTGTCAGGTGATGCGGTGCGCTCTGTGATGCTGAGTGTCAGGTGATGCGGTGCGCTCTGTGATGCTGAGTGTCAGGTGATGCGGTGCGCTCTGTGATGCTGAGTGTCAGGTGATGCGGTGCGCTCTGTGATGCTGAGTGTCAGGTGATGCGGTCCGCTCTGTGATGCTGAGTGTCAGGTGATGCGGTGCGCTCTGTGATGCTGAGTGTCAGGTGATGCGGTCCGCTCTGTGATGCTGAGTGTCAGGTGATGCGGTGCGCTCTGTGATGCTGAGTGTCAGGTGATGCGGTGCGCTCTGTGATGCTGAGTGTCAGGTGATGCGGTGCGCTCTGTGATGCTGAGTGTCAGGTGATGCGGTGCGCTCTGTGATGCTGAGTCCGCCTCTGTTCCCCCTGTCCTCCAGATAAGGTGGCGGTGGGCAGCTTCATGGGCGTGCTGCGCGTCTTCTCCCCGCGCGCGGCTAAAGCGCAGGAGCTGAGCGAGGCTGATGTGCAGCTGCTGGAGGTCCGGCTGCCCGAGCCCATCCTGCAGCTGGAGCTGGGCAAGTTCGTCTCGTGAGTCTCAGCATCACACCCCTGCCCACCGGGACCCGCTGTCCGACACAGCCGGCTGACCCACATCATGACACACATCACCTACTCAATTCAGTTAAAGTTCATCCCCTTCTTGTAAAGTGTTTGAGGATAATTCTCTGATAAGAAGACATGCACATAAACTATAACGGAAACACAAATCTCTCGATGCACAGCAAAACCCTCAGCGTCTGCTGTGATTGGAGAACTGCAGTAACCGGTGGACCAATGGCGTCACAGCGTCTCTAATGTTGGTTTGGTGTTTCTGAAGCGCCGGAGTCGGAGTGTGTGATCAGAGTGATTGTGTGTAAATCCCTCCAGAAGCGTCTCACACACACGAGTGTGTTCCCGAACACCAGCATCCGAACGCCAGAGAACACGACAGCGTTACTGTGTTTCGTCTGACGCTCGACACACACTCGTTTATGATGACGCTCGACACACACTCGCTTATGATGACGCTCGACACACACTCGCTTATGATGACGCTCGACACACACTCGCTTATGATGACGGTCGACACACACTCGCTTATGATGACGCTCGACACACACTCGCTTATGATGACGCTCGACACACACTCGCTTATGATGACGCTCGACACACACTCGCTTATGATGACGCTCGACACACACTCGCTTATGATGACGCTCGACACACACTCGCTTATGATGACGCTCGACACACACTCGCTTATGATGACGCTCGACACACACTCGCTTATGATGACGCTCGACACACACTCGCTTATGATGACGCTCGACACACTCGCTTATGATGACGCTCGACACACACTCGCTTATGATGACGCTCGACACACACTCGCTTATGATGACGCTCGACACACACTCGCTTATGATGACGCTCGACACACACTCGCTTATGATGACGCTCGACACACACTCGCTTATGATGACGCTCGACACACACTCGCTTATGATGACGCTCGACACACACTCGCTTATGATGACGCTCGACACACTCGCTTATGATGACGCTCGACACACACTCGCTTATGATGACGCTCGACACACACTCGCTTATGATGACGCTCGACACACACTCGCTTATGATGACGCTCGACACACACTCGCTTATGATGACGCTCGACACACACTCGCTTATGATGACGCTCGACACACACTCGCTTATGATGACGCTCGATACACACTCGCTTATGATGACGCTCCACACACACTCGCTTATGATGACGCTCCACACACACTCGCTTATGATGACGCTCGACACACACTCGCTTATGATGACGCTCGACACACACTCGCTTATGATGACGCTCGACACACACTCGCTTATGATGACGCTCGACACACACTCGCTTATGATGACGCTCGACACACACTCGCTTATGATGACGCTCGACACACACTCGCTTATGATGACGCTCGACACACTCGCTTATGATGACGCTCGACACACACTCGCTTATGATGACGCTCGACACACACTCGCTTATGATGACGCTCGACACACACTCGCTTATGATGACGCTCGACACACACTCGCTTATGATGACGCTCGACACACACTCGCTTATGATGACGCTCGACACACACTCGCTTATGATGACGCTCGACACACACTCGCTTATGATGACGTTCGACACACACTCGCTTATGATGACGCTCGACACACACTCGTTTATGATGACGCTCCACACACACTCGCTTATGATGACGCTCGACACACACTCGCTTATGATGACGCTCGACACACACTCGCTTATGATGACGCTCGACACACACTCGCTTATGATGACGCTCGACACACACTCGCTTATGATGACGCTCGACACACACTCGCTCATGAAGACGCTCGACACACACTCGCTCATGATGACGCTCGACACACACTCGCTCATGATGACGCTCGACACACACTCGCTCATGATGACGCTCGACACACACTCGTTTATGATGACGCTCGACACACACTCGCTTATGATGACGCTCGACACACACTCGCTTATGATGACGCTCGACACACACTCGTTTATGATGACGCTCGACACACACTCGCTTATGATGACGCTCGACACACACTCGCTTATGATGACGCTCGACACACACTCGCTTATGATGACGCTCGACACACACTCGCTTATGATGAGGCTCGACACACACTCGCTTATGATGACGCTCGACACACACTCGCTTATGATGACGCTCGACACACACTCGCTTATGATGACGCTCGACACACACTCGCTTATGATGACGCTCGACACACACTCGCTTATGATGACGCTCGACACACACTCGCTTATGATGACGCTCGACACACACTCGCTTATGATGACGCTCGACACACTCGCTTATGATGACGCTCGACACACACTCGCTTATGATGACGCTCGACACACACTCGCTTATGATGACGCTCGACACACACTCGCTTATGATGACGTTCGACACACACTCGCTTATGATGACGCTCGACACACACTCGTTTATGATGACGCTCCACACACACTCGCTTATGATGACGCTCGACACACACTCGCTTATGATGACGCTCGACACACACTCGCTTATGATGACGCTCGACACACACTCGCTTATGATGACGCTCGACACACACTCGCTTATGATGACGCTCGACACACACTCGCTTATGAAGACGCTCGACACACACTCGCTCATGATGACGCTCGACACACACTCGCTCATGATGACGCTCGACACACACTCGCTCATGATGACGCTCGACACACACTCGTTTATGATGACGCTCGACACACACTCGCTTATGATGACGCTCGACACACACTCGCTTATGATGACGCTCGACACACACTCGCTCGACACACACTCGTTTATGATGACGCTCGACACACACTCGCTCGACACACACTCGTTTATGATGACGCTCGACACACACTCGCTCGACACACACTCGTTTATGATGACGCTCGACACACACTCGCTTATGATGACGCTCGACACACACTCGCTTATGATGACGCTCGACACACACTCGCTCGACACACACTCGTTTATGATGACGCTCGACACACACTCGCTTATGATGACGCTCGACACACACTCGCTTATGATGACGCTCGACACACACTCGCTTATGATGACGCTCGACACACACTCGCTTATGATGACGCTCGACACACACTCGTTTATGATGACGCTCGACGCGTGTGTGTCCTCTCTGACGTGTGTGTGTCCTCTCAGACGTGTGTGTGTCCTCTCAGACGTGTGTGTGTGTCCTCTCAGACGTGTGTGTGTCCTCTCAGACGTGTGTGTGTCCTCTCTCAGACGTGTGTATGTCCTCTCTCAGACGTGTGTGTGTCCTCTCAGACGTGTGTGTGTGTCCTCTCAGACGTGTGTGTGTGTCCTCTCTCAGACGTGTGTATGTCCTCTTTCAGACGTGTGTGTGTCCTCTCTGACGTGTGTGTGTCCTCTCTGACGTGTGTGTGTCCTCTCTGACGTGTGTGTGTCCTCTCAGACGTGTGTGTGTCCTCTCAGACGTGTGTGTGTCCTCTCAGACGTGTGTGTCCTGCTGCACTGCTGTGGCTGTGTTCAGCTGCTCTGCATCACCACATACAACTGAGGAAAACATTCACACTTTACTTTTAACTAAGATTATTCACATTACTGTAATGCAATTGTTTTAAATGTAAAAAAGCATAGTGTTTAATTGCTAAGTATGTATACAATATGGTGTGTTTTGGGAGTGTGTGTTTTGGGAGTGTGTGTTTTGGGAGTGTGTGTTTGGGAGTGTGTTTTTGAGAGTGTGTTTTGGGCGTGTGTGTTTGGGAGTGTGTTTTAGGGAGTGTGTGTTTGGGAGTGTGTTTTTAAGAGTGTATGTGTTTGGGAGTGTGTGTTTGGGAGTGTGTGTTTGGGAGTGTGTTTTAGGGAGTGTGTGTTTGGGAGTGTGTTTTAGGGAGTGTGTGTTTGGGAGTGTGTTTTTAAGAGTGTATGTGTTTGGGAGTGTGTGTTTGGGAGTGTGTGTTTGGGAGTGTTTTAGGGAGTGTGTGTTTGGGAGTGTGTTTTAGGGAGTGTGTGTTTGGGAGTGTGTTTTTAAGAGTGTATGTGTTTGGGAGTGTGTGTTTGGGAGTGTGTTTTAGGAAGTGTGTGTTTGGGAGTGTGTGTTTGGGAGTGTGTTTTAGGGAGTGTGTGTTTGGGAGTGTGTTTTTAAGAGTGTATGTGTTTGGGAGTGTGTGTTTGGGAGTGTGTGTTTGGGAGTGTGTTTTAGGGAGTGTGTGTTTGGGAGTGTGTTTTAGGGAGTGTGTGTTTGGGAGTGTGTTTTTAAGAGTGTATGTGTTTGGGAGTGTGTGTTTGGGAGTGTGTGTTTGGGAGTGTTTTAGGGAGTGTGTGTTTGGGAGTGTGTTTTAGGGAGTGTGTGTTTGGGAGTGTGTTTTTAAGAGTGTATGTGTTTGGGAGTGTGTGTTTGGGAGTGTGTTTTAGGAAGTGTGTGTTTGGGAGTGTGTGTTTGGGAGTGTGTTTTAGGGAGTGTGTGTTTGGGAGTGTGTTTTTAAGAGTGTATGTATTTGGGAATGTGTTTTGGGAGTGTGTGTTTCGGAGTGTGTGTTTGGGAGTGTGTTTTAGGGAGTGTGTGTTTGGGAGTGTGTTTTGGGAGTGTGTGTTTCGGAATGTGTGTTTGGGAGTGTGTGTTTGGGAGAGTGTGTGTTTCTGAGAGTGTGTGTTTGTGAGAGTGTGTGTTTGTGAGAGTGTGTGTTTGGGAGTGTGTGTGTTTGGGAGTGTGTGTGTTTGGGAGTGTGTGTGTTTGGGAGTGTGTGTGGTCGGGAGTGTGTTTTTGGGAGTGTGTGTTTGGGAGTGTGTGTTTGGGAGAGTGTGTGGTCGGGAGTGTGTTTGGGAGAGTGTGTGGTCGGGAGTGTGTTTTGGGAGTGTGTGTTTGGGAGAGTGTGTTTTTGGGAGTGTGTGTTTGTGAGAGTGTGTGTTTGTGAGAGTGTGTGTTTGGGAGTGTGTGTGTTTGGGAGTGTGTGTGGTCGGGAGTGTGTTTTTGGGAGTGTGTTTTTGGGAGTGTGTTTTTGGGAGTGTGTGTTTGGGAGTGTGTGTTTGGGAGTGTGTGTTTGGGAGTGTGTGTTTGGGAGTGTGTGTTTGGGAGAGTGTGTGTTTGGGAGTGTGTGTTTGGGAGAGTGTGTGGTCGGGAGTGGGTTTTTGGGAGTGTGTGTTTGGGAGTGTGTGTTTGGGAGAGTGTGTGTTGGGAGAGTGTGTGTTTGGGAGAGTGTTTGTTTGGGAGAGTGTGTTTTTGGAAGTGTGTGTTTGGGAGTGTGTGTTTTTGGAAGTGTGTTTTTGGGATTGTGTGTGTTTGGGAGTGTGTGTTTGGGAGTGTGTGTTTGGGAGTGTGTGTTTGGGAGAGTGCGTGGTCGGGAGTGTGTGTTTTTGGGAGTGTGTGTATGGGAGTGTGTGTTTGGGAGTGTGTGTGTTTGGGAGTGTGTGTGTTTGGGAGTGTGTGTTTTTGAGAGTGTGTGTGTTTTTGGGAGTGTGTGTTTGGGAATGTGTTTTGGGAGTGTGTTTTATGGAGTGTGTTTTAGGGAGTGTGAGTGTGTTTTAGGGAGTGTGTGTGTTTGTGTGTGTGTTTGGGTGTGTGTGTGTTTGAGTTTGTGTGTTTGGGAATGTGTTTTGGGAGTGTGTGTTTGGGAGAGTGTGTGGTCGGGAGTGGGTTTTTGGGTTTGTGTGTTTGGGAGTGTGTGTTTGGGAGAGTGTGTGTTGGGAGAGTGTGTGTTTGGGAGAGTGTTTGTTTGAGAGAGTGTGTTTTTGGGAGTGTGTGTTTGGAAGTGTGTTTTTGGGAATTGTGTGTGTTTGGGAGTGTGTGTTTGGGAGTGTGTGTTTGGGAGAGTGTGTGTTTTTGGGAGTGTGTGTATGGGAGTGTGTGTATGGGAGTGTGTGTGTTTGGGAGTGTGTGTGTTTGGGAGTGTGTGTGTTTGGGAGTGTGTGTTTGGGAGTGTGTGTTTGGGAGTGTGTTTTTGAGAGTGTGTGTGTTTTTGGGAGTGTGTGTTTGGGAATGTGTTTTGGGTGTGTGTGTGTTTGGGAGTGTGTGTTTGGGAGTGTGTGTTTGGGAGTGTGTGTTTGGGAGAGTGTGTGTTTTTGGGAGTGTGTGTATGGGAGTGTGTGTATGGGAGTGTGTGTGTTTGGGAGTGTGTGTGTTTGGGAGTGTGTGTTTGGGAGTGTGTGTTTGGGAGTGTGTGTTTGGGAGTGTGTTTTTGAGAGTGTGTGTGTTTTTGGGAGTGTGTGTTTGGGAGTGTGTGTTTGGGAGAGTGTGTGTTTTTGGGAGTGTGTGTATGGGAGTGTGTGTATGGGAGTGTGTGTGTTTGGGAGTGTGTGTGTTTGGGAGTGTGTGTGTTTGGGAGTGTGTGTTTGGGAGTGTGTGTTTGGGAGTGTGTTTTTGAGAGTGTGTGTGTTTTTGGGAGTGTGTGTTTGGGAGTGTGTGTTTGGGAGAGTGTGTGTTTTTGGGAGTGTGTGTATGGGAGTGTGTGTATGGGAGTGTGTGTGTTTGGGAGTGTGTGTGTTTGGGAGTGTGTGTGTTTGGGAGTGTGTGTGTTTGGGAGTGTGTGTTTGGGAGTGTGTGTTTGGGAGTGTGTTTTTGAGAGTGTGTGTGTTTTTGGGAGTGTGTGTTTGGGAGTGTGTTTTTGGGAGTGTGTTTTTGGGAGTGTGTGTTTGGGAGTGTGTGTTTGGGAGTGTGTGTTTGGGAGTGTGTGTTTGGGAGAGTGTGTGTTTGGGAGTGTTTGTTTGGGAGAGTGTGTGGTCGGGAGTGGGTTTTTGGGAGTGTGTGTTTGGGAGTGTGTGTTTGGGAGAGTGTGTGTTGGGAGAGTGTGTGTTTGGGAGAGTGTTTGTTTGGGAGAGTGTGTTTTTGGAAGTGTGTGTTTGGGAGTGTGTGTTTTTGGAAGTGTGTTTTTGGGATTGTGTGTGTTTGGGAGTGTGTGTTTGGGAGTGTGTGTTTGGGAGTGTGTGTTTGGGAGAGTGTGTGGTCGGGAGTGTGTGTTTTTGGGAGTGTGTGTATGGGAGTGTGTGTATGGGAGTGTGTGTATGGGAGTGTGTGTGTTTGGGAGTGTGTGTTTTTGAGAGTGTGTGTGTTTTTGGGAGTGTGTGTTTGGGAATGTGTTTTGGGAGTGTGTTTTATGGAGTGTGTTTTAGGGAGTGTGAGTGTGTTTTAGGGAGTGTGTGTGTTTTTGTGTGTGTTTGGGTGTGTGTGTGTTTGAGTTTGTGTGTTTGGGAATGTGTTTTGGGAGTGTGTGTTTGGGAGAGTGTGTGGTCGGGAGTGGGTTTTTGGGTTTGTGTGTTTGGGAGTGTGTGTTTGGGAGAGTGTGTGTTGGGAGAGTGTGTGTTTGGGAGAGTGTTTGTTTGAGAGAGTGTGTTTTTGGGAGTGTGTGTTTGGAAGTGTGTTTTTGGGAATTGTGTGTGTTTGGGAGTGTGTGTTTGGGAGTGTGTGTTTGGGAGAGTGTGTGTTTTTGGGAGTGTGTGTATGGGAGTGTGTGTATGGGAGTGTGTGTGTTTGGGAGTGTGTGTGTTTGGGAGTGTGTGTGTTTGGGAGTGTGTGTTTGGGAGTGTGTGTTTGGGAGTGTGTGTTTGGGAGTGTGTTTTTGGGAGTGTGTGTGTTTTTGGGAGTGTGTGGGAATGTGTTTTGGGTGTGTGTGTGTTTGAGTTTGTGTGTTTGGGAGTGTGTGTTTGGGAATGTGTTTGGGAATGTGTGTTTGGGAATGTGTGTTTTAGGGAGTGTGTGTGTTTGGGAGTGTGTGTGTTTGGGAGGGTGTGTGTTTGGGAGTGTGTGTTTGGAAATGTGTGTGTTTGGAAATGTGTGTGTTTGGGAGTGTGTGTGTTTGGGAGTGTGTGTTTGGGAGTGTGTTTGTGTGTGTGTGTGTGTGTGTGTGTGTGTGTTTGAGTGTGTGTTTGGGTGTGTGTGTGTGTGTGTTTGAGTGTGTGTTTGGGTGTGTGTGTGTTTGAGTGTGTGTGAGTGAGTGAGAGAGGAACAGCCATTACTGGCCAGCAATGTCTAAGTAAACAGAGCAGTCGTGGCAGACGAGGTCAGCTGGTCAGGGGAGTGTGTGTCGACGGCCACTGGTGTTTACACAGGGATAACTTGAGCCTTGCACAGATGGAGCGGAGAGACTGACGCCACATTTAGACCTGCGAGCGGAGGTGCATCTCAAACACTTCCAGCTTATAGCTCATATTTCATAAAGCAGTCAGAGCAGTCGTGGGTTTCACTAAAAGCTTCAGGATGAGTCTCAGGAAAACAGGTGCAGGTCACATTTCAGCCTAAAATCAACAGCGGAAAGCATATATTTCTGAAGGATCATGTGACACTGAAGACTGCAGTAATGATGCTGAACATTCAGCTGTGATCACAGGAATTAGAATATTTCACTGTTTTCACTGTATTTCTGATCAAATAAACGCAGCCTTTGTGAGCAGAAGAGACTCTTTCAGAAACATTAAAAAATCTTATTCTTTTGCTGTAGTGATTTTCAGTACTGTACACATTCTTCTTTTTAGTTTTTTATTTATTTAAATAAATCAACATAAATACTACCATAATGTAGAAATACTTAGCAATTAAACACTATGCTTTTTTACATTTAAAACAATGGCATTACAGTAATGTGAATATCTTAGTTAAAAGTAAAGTGTGAATGTTTTTCTTATAGTTGTGTCTGGTTATGAATGCATTAATCTGACAAGCATGACTTTGAGTGTTTATAGCTGGTATCTTTATGAAATGACTATTAGTGTTTTTCCTGTACTCTACTCGTGTGTATCGGTTTGATCCGATGATCGGTTTGATAAGATTATGTGTGTGTGTGTACTCTGATATTAAGTGTTGTGTTGTTCTTCTTTCTTGCTGCCGCACATGTGTCAGAGCTCAATCCTGCAGGTGAGTGACACACACACACACACACACACACACACACCAGGGCCATACGTAGATGTAAAACGTTTACTTGAAGAACCCCCAGAGATTTTAAATGAATATTTCAATAATTTAACTACACATTGACGATTCTCTGATCTTGGTTAATGATTGCATGATATTTTTGTAGTAGGTGCTTTGTTTTGTTTTGATTTTAAAATGATCAATATATAAGGCTGCTCAACCGGGCCCAAAAATGATATTGTGATTATTTTGTCATATATTGCGATTTAAACTGTGATATGATAGACATTTAAAGTTGTAGCAGGACTTTAAAGAAAACTCAAACCTGTTTTTAGTGTCCCAGTTCACATTGCATTTGCACTGGTGTCTTTAGGAACCCAATCTAATAACGATAATTATTATTAATAGTAGTAGTAGTTCTGACTCCAAGGCCATGTGTCCAGTAAAGCGTTGAGCTGGCTGAACACACCAGCGCTCTCCTGAGCCTAGCACTGGCCCTGGGTTTGAATGAGTCTGTGATGCAGACTGTGCTGATTGGTCGGTGTGGTATTAGTCCCGCCCCTCCTCCACTGTGTTTGGACGGGAAAAAAACTCTTTAGTGGACACACGGCCTAAATATAAGAAATTACAGAAATACATTACTATTCAAAATTACAGTTGTACTGTAAACAAAACAATATGTGATAAGATTATAAAGTTAAAAAATTATATTTATGTCTAAAAATGTTAGCGTTCAAACCCCAAATTCAAGCGTTTGTTTTGGCAGAATATTGGCAAAATGCAGGGTCTTATCTTCCCCAGAATGAGTCGTGTACGTTTGAAGTGTGTGTGTGTGTTTAGTGTTTCTGTTTCTGACACTTCCTCTCTCTGATTTCTCTGGCTCAGTTTGGTTTATTGGCCTAGTTAAAATACTTTGCATTGCTCAAACATTAGCCCACTGCTGCTGTTCGGGCATTTTGGCTGAAAATGATGTTTTGATTTAATATATTTGTGTGTGTGTGTGTGTGTGTGTGTCAGGAATCCCTCGAGTGTCCCAGTGTAAGTTCGTCCTGCCTCTCCGGTTAGTGTGTATCCCGTCCTCAGCGCTCAAGAACGGCAAGTTCAAGATCACCATCGACACCAACAAACCTCCTATCAGCCTCAGCGACGTCTTCCCAGGTACCGCAACCACACACACACACACACACAGAACTCCAGGTAGTCCAGACATCTCTGTGAATTGAGTGGTGAATCGTTCAGAAACACACTGGATCACACACCACCTCAGGGTCTCTGGCCAAACAGTCGATCATCATCATCCATAACCTTTACTGCCATTACCAACACTACTATCACACTGAGTAGAGTAGTCATGGGTTCAACTTAGCCAGATACACACACACACACAGATGAACACACACACCCCTCCATCTTGAGACAGGCTCTCGAAAACTATATATTCGAAATACATAAAAAAACACGATATTTAAATGACAATTAAGAAGTTCAGCATGTTCTGCTGCAGCTTAGTGACAAAATGTATTTTAAATACAGCTTTTTTTTTCAATAATGTATAGGAAGAAACAAAGGCATATTTTCAAGCGCCCCTGTGTGGTGTAGAGGAGTGCAGAGGAGTGCAGAGGAGTGCAGAGGAGTGCAGAGGAGTGCAGAGGAGTGCAGAGGAGTGCAGAGGAGTGTAGAGGAGTGCAGAGGAGTGCAGAGGAGTGCAGAGGAGTGCAGAGGGGTGCAGAGGAGTGTAGAGGAGTGCAGAGGAGTGTAGAGGAGTGCAGAGGAGTGCAGAGGAGTGTAGAGGAGTGTAGAGGAGTGCAGAGGAGTGTAGAGGAGTGTAGAGGAGTGCAGAGGAGTGCAGAGGAGTGTAGAGGAGTGCAGAGGAGTGCAGAGGAGTGCAGAGGAGTGCAGAGGAGTGCAGAGGAGTGTAGAGGAGTGCAGAGGAGTGCAGAGGAGTGCAGAGGAGTGCAGAGGAGTGCAGAGGAGTGCAGAGGAGTGCAGAGGAGTGCAGAGGAGTGCAGAGGAGTGCAGAGGAGTGCAGAGGAGTGCAGAGGAGTGTAGAGGAGTGCAGAGGAGTGCAGAGGAGTGCAGAGGAGTGCAGAGGGGTGCAGAGGAGTGTAGAGGAGTGCAGAGGAGTGCAGAGGAGTGCAGAGGGGTGCAGAGGAGTGTAGAGGAGTGTAGAGGAGTGCAGAGGAGTGCAGAGGGGTGCAGAGGAGTGCAGAGGGGTGCAGAGGAGTGCAGAGGAGTGCAGAGGAGTGCAGAGGAGTGCAGAGGAGTGCAGAGGAGTGTAGAGGAGTGCAGAGGAGTGCAGAGGAGTGTAGAGGAGTGTAGAGGAGTGCAGAGGGGTGCAGAGGAGTGTAGAGGAGTGCAGAGGAGTGCAGAGGAGTGCAGAGGGGTGCAGAGGAGTGTAGAGGAGTGCAGAGGAGTGCAGAGGAGTGTAGAGGAGTGCAGAGGAGTGTAGAGGAGTGCAGAGGAGTGCAGAGGGGTGCAGAGGAGTGTAGAGGAGTGCAGAGGGGTGCAGAGGGGTGCAGAGGAGTGTAGAGGAGTGCAGAGGAGTGTAGAGGAGTGCAGAGGGGTGCAGAGGGGTGCAGAGGAGTGTAGAGGAGTGCAGAGGAGTGCAGAGGGGTGCAGAGGAGTGTAGAGGAGTGCAGAGGGGTGCAGAGGAGTGCAGAGGAGTGCAGAGGAGTGCAGAGGAGTGCAGAGGAGTGCAGAGGAGTGTAGATAGAGGAGTGCAGAGGAGTGCAGAGGGGTGCAGAGGAGTGTAGAGGAGTGTAGAGGAGTGCAGAGGGGTGCAGAGGGGTGCAGAGGGGTGCAGAGGGGTGCAGAGGAGTGTAGAGGAGTGCAGAGGAGTGCAGAGGAGTGCAGAGGAGTGCAGAGGAGTGCAGAGGAGTGTAGATAGAGGAGTGCAGAGGAGTGCAGAGGGGTGCAGAGGAGTGTAGAGGAGTGCAGAGGAGTGCAGAGGAGTGCAGAGGAGTGCAGAGGAGTGCAGAGGGGTGCAGAGGAGTGTAGAGGAGTGCAGAGGAGTGCAGAGGAGTGCAGAGGAGTGCAGAGGAGTGCAGAGGAGTGTAGAGGAGTGCAGAGGAGTGTAGAGGAGTGCAGAGGAGTGCAGAGGAGTGCAGAGGAGTGCAGAGGAGTGTAGAGGAGTGCAGAGGAGTGCAGAGGAGTGCAGAGGAGTGCAGAGGAGTGCAGAGGGGTGCAGAGGAGTGTAGAGGAGTGCAGAGGGGTGCAGAGGAGTGCAGAGGAGTGCAGAGGAGTGTAGAGGAGTGCAGAGGAGTGCAGAGGAGTGCAGAGGAGTGCAGAGGAGTGCAGAGGAGTGTAGATAGAGGAGTGCAGAGGAGTGCAGAGGAGTGCAGAGGAGTGTAGAGGAGTGCAGAGGAGTGCAGAGGAGTGCAGAGGAGTGTAGATAGAGGAGTGCAGAGGAGTGCAGAGGGGTGCAGAGGAGTGTAGAGGAGTGCAGAGGAGTGCAGAGGAGTGCAGAGGAGTGCAGAGGAGTGCAGAGGGGTGCAGAGGAGTGTAGAGGAGTGCAGAGGAGTGCAGAGGAGTGCAGAGGAGTGCAGAGGAGTGCAGAGGAGTGTAGAGGAGTGCAGAGGAGTGTAGAGGAGTGCAGAGGAGTGCAGAGGAGTGCAGAGGAGTGCAGAGGAGTGTAGAGGAGTGCAGAGGAGTGCAGAGGAGTGCAGAGGAGTGCAGAGGAGTGCAGAGGGGTGCAGAGGAGTGTAGAGGAGTGCAGAGGGGTGCAGAGGAGTGCAGAGGAGTGCAGAGGAGTGTAGAGGAGTGCAGAGGAGTGCAGAGGAGTGCAGAGGAGTGCAGAGGAGTGCAGAGGAGTGTAGATAGAGGAGTGCAGAGGAGTGCAGAGGAGTGCAGAGGAGTGTAGAGGAGTGCAGAGGAGTGCAGAGGAGTGCAGAGGAGTGCAGAGGAGTGTAGATAGAGGAGTGCAGAGGAGTGCAGAGGAGTGTAGATAGAGGAGTGTAGAGGAGTGCAGAGGGGTGCAGAGGAGTGCAGAGGAGTGCAGAGGAGTGTAGAGGAGTGCAGAGGAGTGCAGAGGAGTGCAGAGGAGTGCAGAGGAGTGCAGAGGAGTGTAGATAGAGGAGTGCAGAGGAGTGCAGAGGAGTGCAGAGGAGTGTAGAGGAGTGCAGTGGAGTGTAGAGGAGTGCAGAGGAGTGCAGAGGAGTGCAGAGGAGTGTAGATAGAGGAGTGCAGAGGAGTGCAGAGGGGTGCAGAGGAGTGTAGAGGAGTGCAGAGGAGTGCAGAGGAGTGCAGAGGGGTGCAGAGGAGTGCAGAGGAGTGCAGTGGAGTGTAGAGGAGTGCAGAGGAGTGTAGATAGAGGAGTGCAGAGGGGTGCAGAGGGGTGCAGAGGAGTGCAGAGGAGTGCAGAGGAGTGCAGAGGAGTGCAGAGGAGTGCAGAGGAGTGCAGAGGAGTGCAGAGGAGTGTAGATAGAGGAGTGCAGAGGAGTGCAGAGGAGTGCAGAGGAGTGCAGAGGAGTGTAGAGGAGTGCAGAGGAGTGCAGAGGAGTGCAGAGGAGTGCAGAGGAGTGCAGAGGAGTGCAGAGGAGTGTAGATAGAGGAGTGCAGAGGAGTGCAGAGGAGTGCAGAGGAGTGCAGAGGAGTGTAGAGGAGTGCAGAGGAGTGCAGAGGAGTGCAGAGGAGTGCAGAGGAGTGTAGATAGAGGAGTGCAGAGGAGTGCAGAGGAGTGTAGAGGAGTGCAGAGGAGTGTAGAGGAGTGTAGAGGAGTGGAGAGGAGTGCAGAGGAGTGTAGATAGAGGAGTGCAGAGGAGTGTAGAGGAGTGTAGAGGAGTGCAGAGGAGTGTAGATAGAGGAGTGCAGAGGAGTGTAGAGGAGTGCAGAGGAGTGCAGAGGAGTGTAGATAGAGGAGTGCAGAGGAGTGTAGAGGAGTGCAGAGGAGTGCAGAGGAGTGCAGAGGAGTGCAGAGGAGTGCAGAGGAGTGCAGAGGAGTGCAGAGGAGTGTAGATAGAGGAGTGCAGAGGAGTGTAGAGGAGTGCAGAGGAGTGTAGAGGAGTGTAGAGGAGTGGAGAGGAGTGGAGAGGAGTGCAGAGGAGTGTAGAGGAGTGCAGAGGAGTGTAGAGGAGTGCAGAGGGGTGCAGAGGAGTGTAGAGGAGTGCAGAGGAGTGCAGAGGAGTGTAGAGGAGTGCAGAGGAGTGCAGAGGAGTGCAGAGGAGTGCAGAGGAGTGTAGATGAGTGCAGAGGAGTGCAGAGGAGTGCAGATAGAGGAGTGCAGGGGAGTGGAGAGGAGTGCAGAGGAGTAGTGCAGAGGAGTGTAGAGGAGTGCAGAGGAGTGCAGAGGAGTGCAGAGGAGTGCAGAGGGGTGCAGAGGAGTGCAGATGAGTGCAGAGGAGTGCAGAGGAGTGCAGATAGAGGAGTGCAGGGGAGTGGAGAGGAGTGCAGAGGAGTAGTGCAGAGGAGTGTAGAGGAGTGCAGAGGAGTGCAGAGGAGTGCAGAGGAGTGCAGAGGAGTGCAGAGGAGTGCAGAGGAGTGTAGATAGAGGAGTGTAGAGGAGTGCAGAGGAGTGCAGAGGAGTGCAGAGGAGTGCAGAGGAGTGCAGAGGAGTGCAGAGGAGTGCAGAGGAGTGCAGAGGAGTGCAGAGGAGTGCAGAGGGGTGCAGAGGGGTGCAGAGGAGTGCAGAGGAGTGCAGAGGAGTGCAGAGGAGTGCAGAGGGGTGCAGGGGGTGCAGTGGGGTGCAGATGAGTGCAGAGGAGTGCAGATAGAGGAGTGCAGGGGAGTGGAGAGGAGTGCAGAGGAGTAGTGCAGAGGAGTGGAGAGGAGTGCAGAGGAGTGCAGAGGAGTGCAGAGGAGTGCAGAGGAGTGCAGAGGAGTGGAGAGGAGTGCAGAGGAGTGCAGAGGAGTGCAGAGGAGTGTAGAGGAGTGCAGAGGAGTGCAGAGGGGTGCAGAGGAGTGCAGAGGAGTGCAGAGGAGTGCAGAGGGGTGCAGAGGAGTGCAGAGGAGTGCAGAGGAGTGCAGAGGAGTGCAGAGGAGTGCAGATAGAGGAGTGCAGGGGAGTGGAGAGGAGTGCAGAGGAGTAGTGCAGAGGAGTAGTGCAGAGGAGTGTAGAGGAGTGTAGAGGAGTGCAGAGGAGTGCAGAGGAGTGCAGAGGAGTGCAGAGGAGTGCAGAGGAGTGCAGAGGAGTGTAGATAGAGGAGTGTAGAGGAGTGCAGAGGAGTGTAGATAGAGGAGTGCAGAGGAGTGCAGAGGAGTGTAGAGGAGTGCGGAGGAGTGCGGAGGAGTGCAGAGGAGTGTAGAGGAGTGCGGAGGAGTGGAGAGGAGTGCAGAGGAGTGTAGAGGAGTGTAGATAGAGGAGTGCAGAGGAGTGCAGAGGGGTGCAGAGGGATGCAGTGGGGTGCAGAGGAGTGCAGAGGAGTGTAGAGGAGTGCAGAGGAGTGCAGAGGAGTGCAGAGGAGTGTAGAGGAGTGCAGAAGAGTGCAGAGGAGTGCAGAGGAGTGCAGTGGAGTGTAGAGGAGTGCAGAGGAGTGCAGAGGAGTGCAGTGGAGTGTAGAGGAGTGCAGAGGAGTGCAGAGGAGTGCAGTGGAGTGCAGTGGGGTGTAGAG
The DNA here is from genome assembly GCA_030578255.1 of Tiaroga cobitis. Lineage (NCBI taxonomy): Eukaryota > Metazoa > Chordata > Actinopteri > Cypriniformes > Leuciscidae > Tiaroga > Tiaroga cobitis. Next base: position 3,759,351 of record CM060606.1, read on the forward strand.
GAGTGCAGAGGAGTTTAGAGGAGTGTAGAGGAGTGTAGATAGAGGAGTGTAGAGGAGTGTAGAGGAGTGCAGAGGAGTGCAGAGGAGTGCAGAGGACTGCAGAGGAGTGCAGAGGAGTGCAGAGGAGTGTAGAGGAGTGCAGAGGAGTGTAGAGGAGTGTAGAGGAGTGCAGAGGAGTGCAGAGGAGTGCAGAGGAGTGCAGTGGAGTGTAGAGGAGTGTAGAGGAGTGCAGAGGAGTGTAGAGGAGTGCAGAGGAGTGCAGTGGAGTGTAGAGGAGTGCAGAGGAGTGCAGAGGAGTGCAGTGGAGTGCAGAGGAGTGCAGAGGAGTGCAGTGGAGTGCAGTGGAGTGTAGAGGAGTGCAGAGGAGTGTAGAGGAGTGCAGAGGAGTGCAGAGGAGTGCAGAGGAGTGCAGAGGAGTGCAATGGAGTGCAGAGGAGTGTAGATAGAGGAGTGTAGATAGAGGAGTGTAGAGGAGTGTAGATAGAGGAGTGCAGAGGAGTGCAGAGGAGTGCAGAGGAGTGTAGAGGAGTGTAGAGGAGTGCAGAGGAGTGCAGTGGAGTGTAGAGGAGTGCAGAGGAGTTTAGAGGAGTGCAGAGGAGTGTAGAGGAGTGTAGATAGAGGAGTGTAGATAGAGGAGTGCAGTGGAGTGCAGAGGAGTGCAGAGGAGTGCAGAGGAGTGTAGTGGAGTGTAGATAGAGGAGTGTAGAGGAGTGTAGATAGAGGAGTGTAGATAGAGGAGTGTAGAGGAGTGTAAATAGAGGAGTGTAGAGGAGTGCAGAGGAGTGTAGATAGAGGAGTGCAGAGGAGTGCAGTGGAGTGCAGAGGAGTGTAGAGGAGTGCAGTGGAGTGCAGAGGAGTTTAGAGGAGTGTAGAGGAGTGTAGAGGAGTGCAGAGGAGTGCAGAGGAGTGTAGAGGAGTGTAGTGGAGGGTAGATAAAGGAGTGTAGAGGAGTGTAGATAGAGGAGTGTAGATAGAGGAGTGTAGATAGAGGAGTGTAGATAGAGGAGTGCAGTGGAGTGCAGAGGAGTGCAGAGGAGTGCAGAGGAGTGCAATGGAGTGCAGAGGAGTGCAGTGGAGTGCATTGGAGTGCAGAGGAGTTTAGAGGAGTGTAGAGGAGTGTAGAGGAGTGCAGTGGAGTGTAGAGGAGTGTAGATAGAGGAGTGTAGAGGAGTGTAGATAGAGGAGTGTAGATAGAGGAGTGCAGAAGAGTGCAGAGGAGTGTAGAGGAGTGTAGATAGAGGAGTGCAGAGGAGTGCAGAGGAGCATAGATAGAGGAGTGTAGAGGAGTGTAGATAGAGGAGTGCAGAGGAGTGTAGATAGAGCAGTGTAGGTAGAGGAGTGCAGAGGAGTGTAGAGGAGTGTAGATAGAGGAGTGTAGAGGAGTGTAGAGGAGTGTAGATAGAGGAGTGCAGTGGAGTGTAGAGGAGTGGAGTGTAGAGGAGTGCAGAGGAGTGTAAAGGACTGTAGATAGAGGAGTGTAGAGGAGTGCAGAGGAGTGCAGAGGAGTGCAGTGGAGTGCAGTGGAGTGTAGAGGAGTGGAGTGTAGAGGAGTGTAGAGGAGTGCAGAGAAGTGTAAAGGAGTGTAGAGGAGTGCAGAGGAGTGCAGAGGAGTGCAATGGAGTGTAGAGGAGTGCAGAGGAGTGTAAAGGAGTGTAGATAGAGGAGTGCAGAGGAGTGCAGTAGTGTGTAGAGGAGTGTAGTGGAGTGTAGAGGAGTGCAGAGGAGTGTAGAGGAGTGTAGAGGAGTGTAGAGGAGTGCAGAGGAGTGCAGTGGAGTGTAGAGGAGTGTAGAGGAGTGCAGAGGAGTGCAGTGGAGTGTAGAGGCGTGCAGAGGAGTGTAGTGGGGTGCAGAGGAGTGTAGAGGAGTGTAGAGGAGTGTAGAGGAGTGCAGAGGAGTGTAGATGAGTGTAGAGGAGTGCAGAGGAGTGTAGATGAGTGTAGTCGAGTGTAGTGGAGTGTAGAGGAGTGTAGAGGAGTGCAGAGCAGTGCAGAGGAGTGCAGTGGAGTGTAGAGGAGTGTAGAGGAGTGCAGAGGAGTGCAGTGGAGTGTAGAGGAGTGTAGAGGCGTGCAGAGGAGTGTAGTGGGGTGCAGAGGAGTGTAGAGGAGTGTAGAGGAGTGCAGAGGAGTGTAGAGGAGTGTAGTGAAGTGTAGAGGAGTGCAGAGGAGTGTAGATGAGTGTAGTGGAGTGTAGTGGAGTGCAGAGGTGTGCAGAGGAGTGCAGAGGAGTGTAGAGGAGTGCAGTGGAGTGTAGAGGAGTGCAGAGGAGTGTAAAGGAGTGTAGATAGAGGAGTGTAGTGGAGTGTAGAGGAGTGTAGAGGAGCGCAGAGGAGTGGAGTGGAGTGTAGAGGAGTGTAGAGGAGCGCAGAGGAGTGGAGTGGAGTGTAGAGGAGTGTAGAGGAGTGCAGAGGAGTGCAGAGGAGTGCAGAGGAGTGTAGAGGAGTGCAGTGGAGTGTAGAGGAGTGCAGAGGAGTGTAAAGGAGTGTAGATAGAGGAGTGGAGTGGAGTGTAGAGGAGTGTAGAGGAGCGCAGAGGAGTGGAGTGGAGTGTAGAGGAGTGTAGAGGAGTGCAGAGGAGTGAAGAGGAGTGTAGAGGAGTGCAGATGAGTGCAGAGGAGTGCAGTGGAGTGTAGAGGAGTGTAGAGGCGTGCAGAGGAGTGTAGTGGGGTGCAGAGGAGTGTGGAGGAGTGTAGAGGAGTGCAGAGGAGTGCAGAGGAGTGTAGATGAGTGCAGAGGAGTGCAGAGGAGTGTAGAGGCGTGCAGAGGAGTGTAGAGGAAAGCAGAGGAGTGCAGAGGAGTGTAGTGGGGTGCAGAGGAGTGCAGAGGAGTGCAGATGAGTGCAGATGAGTGCAGAGGAGTGCAGAGGAGTGCAGAGGAGTGCAGAGGAGTGCAGAGGTGTGCAGAGGAGTGTAGAGGAATTTAGTGGAGTGCAGAGGAGTGTGTAGAGGAGTTTAGAGGAGTGCAGAGGAGTGTAGAGGAGTGTAGAGAAGTGTAGAGGAGTGTAGAGGAGTGTAGAGGAGTGCAGAGGAGTGCAGAGGAGTGCAGAGGAGTGTAGAGGAGTGTAGAGGAGTGCAGAGGAGTGGAGTGCAGAGGAGTGCAGTGGAGTGTAGAGGAGTGTAGAGGAGTGCAGAGGAGTGCAGAGGAGTGTAGAGGAGTGTAGAGGAGTGCAGAGGAGTGCAGAGGAGTGCAGAGGAGTGCAGAGGAGTGCAGAGGAGTGTAGAGGAGTGTAGAGGAGTGCAGAGGAGTGCAGAGGAGTGCAGAGGAGTGCAGAGGAGTGCAGTGGAGTGTAGAGGAGTGTAGAGGAGTGCAGAGGAGAGCAGAGGAGTGCAGAGAAGTGGACTGGAGTGCAGAGGAGTGCAGAGGAGTGCAGAGGAGTGCAGAGGAGAGCAGAGGAGTGCAGAGGAGTGCAGAGGAGTTTAGTGGAGTGCAGAGGAGTGCAGAGGAGTGTGTAAAGGAGTTTAGAGTGTAGAGGAGTTTAGAGGAGTGTAGAGGAGTGTAGAGGAGTGCAGAGGAGTGCAGAGGAGTGTAGAGGAGTGTAGAGGAGTGCAGAGGAGAGCAGAGGAGTGCAGAGGAGTGTAGAGAAGTGCAGAGGAGTGCAGAGGAGTGTGTAAAGGAGTTTAGAGTGTAGAGGAGTTTAGAGGAGTGTAGAGGAGTGTAGAGGAGTGCAGAGGAGTGCAGAGGAGTGTAGAGGAGTGCAGAGGAGTGCAGAGGAGTGGAGTGCAGAGGAGTGTAGATAGAGGAGTGCAGAGGAGTGCAGAGGAGTGCAGAGGAGTGTAGAGGAGTGCAGAGGAGTGCAGTGGAGTGCAGAGGAGTGCAGAGGAGTGTAGAGGAGTGTAGATAGAGGAGTGCAGAGGAGTGCAGAGGAGTGTAGAGGAGTGTAGATAGAGGAGTGCAGAGGAGTGCAGAGGAGTGTAGAGGAGTGCAGAGGAGTGCAGAGGAGTGCAGTGGAGTGCAGAGGAGTGCAGAGGAGTGTAGATAGAGGAGTGCAGAGGAGTGCAGAGGAGTGCAGAGGAGTGTAGAGGAGTGCAGAGGAGTGCAGAGGAGTGGAGTGCAGAGGAGTGTAGATAGAGGAGTGCAGAGGAGTGCAGAGGAGTGCAGAGGAGAGCAGAGGAGTGCAGAGGAGTGTAGAGAAGTGCAGAGGAGTGCAGAGGAGTGCAGAGGAGTGGAGTGCAGAGGAGTGTAGAGGAGTGTAGAGGAGTGCAGAGGAGTGTAGAGGAGTGTAGAGGAGTGTAGAGGAGTGCAGAGGAGTGTAGAGGAGTGTAGAGGAGTGCAGAGGAGTGTAGAGGAGTGTAGAGGAGTGCAGAGGAGTGCAGAGGAGTGTAGAGGAGTGCAGAGGAGTGCAGAGGAGTGTAGAGGAGTGGAGTGCAGAGGAGTGTAGAGGAGTGTAGAGAAGTGCAGAGGAGTGTAGAGAAGTGCAGAGGAGTGTAGAGAAGTGCAGAGGAGTGTAGAGCAGTGGAGTGCAGAGGAGTGTAGAGGAGTGTAGAGAAGTGCAGAGGAGTGTAGAGAAGTGTAGATGAGTGTAGAGGAGTGGAGTGTAGAGGAGTCAGCGTTCTGTTATCAGGGTTATTTAGTCTGAGATCATGTGAGCCTGAGCTGCGGTCAGATAACAGAGGATCCGGCGTCCTGCGCTATCAGCCTATCTCTGTCTGACAGTCACACACACACACACACACACACACACATGACAATCACAGACACACACAGACACACACACACACACACAGAGACACATGTTACTGTACATTATTGTGTATTGAACTTAATTTCACTGTTTCTGTGTTTTAGATTTCTCTGAGAAATTGGAGAATAATGACAGTGCTTTAGGCTTCCAGTTCATCACAGGCTCCAGAGTCATCGTCCTTGCCTCTAAAACATCCCGTGAGTACACACACACACACACACACACACACACACACAGCTCATCACAGGCTCCAGAGTCATCGTCCTCGCCTCTAAAACATCCCGTGAGTACACACACACACACACACACACACACACATACTATATAGTATGCGAAAAACAGAACGACAAAAGAGTAGTATTTCCGGACACACAGTGTTCTAACAGTAGTAGGTGTAGGCCACGGGAGATTATTCATGAACGACCCACACCGTAGATCACATGACATTCAAATCAGACATAAAGCCATCAGACTGACTGTTGAGTGGACATGCGGTACAACACTGTAAACTAGTGCTGGGAACTGAGGAATAAAGGGGAAAGAGTGAGTATTTCCACAACAAAGAGGGCAGTCAAATCCTGTAATGAAAGTCTTCTCTCTCTCTCTCTCTCTCTCCCCCCTCTCTCTCTCTCTCTCTCTCCCTCCCTCTCTTCTGTCTGTCTCTCATGAGCACGCACACACACACACACACACACACACACACACGCTTCACTGACGCTCTCATCCATCATGAGCGGAAGCCTGTGATCTTTGTCGGTTGTCATGAGCTAATGACAGGTGCAGGAGACAGGGCTGATAGCGCTGTGTGTGTGTGTGTGCTCTCCTCAGAGCGCTACAGGATCCAGAGCGAGAGTTTCGAGGACATGTGGCTGGTGGTGAAGGATCTGGTTCAGGGTCTCCAGAGGCACTGCATCTCTCTCGGGGTCTCAGACTTCCAGAACAGCTTCAGTGGGCCAGTGCCGCTCGCCGAGTACTTCCACACGCTCGACCAGCACTTCCAGGTGGACACGCCCACTCCGGCACGCAACAGGCTGTACATGCGGCCACTGTCGGGTGGAAACCTCGTATATACATAGTTCCTCGTTTTTTTCCATAAATCATTACTGTTGGTCACCCTTTACGTCTGCATAGGAATTTTGAAGATATTAAACCAATTAATAGTATTAAAAAGAGCTTGTGACTAAACCTCGTAACTCCATTGGCTCCTCAGACTGTCAGTCAAACCTCATAACTCCGCCCACCTCTATAATGCATGAAGACACAGTTAAAGCGTCTCTGCTTGTTTGCAATGCAATAATAAAAAGAACCGCTTCTTTGAATAACGACAGCGTTTTCTTTACTCAAGAAACACTATAAATATATAAAGGTTAATGTTTATGTATTTGAGGAGCGGAGAAGATTATCTTAATCTAGCGTTGTTCGTCGAGTCACAGCCAGTGCGGTCTTTAAAAGTGTAGCTACAATAAACTTAATAAGATGTACGTTGATGAAAACGTAACTCGATGCACTTACTGCCTCAGACATGGCCGTTCTAATGACGGATAAAACACTCAGAACTCCATTTGAGCTTGATATAGGTAAAATATTAGTAATATAATGACACGTGTGTGCCTGATCATATATAAAGCCTCAATATCAACTTTGACAACTTTAATTATTTATATAAAATATATAGTGTTTTTTACTGTTTCCTGAAAAGTAGCGGTTTCCGCCCAACAGTGGCGAGATGGAGGCACATCGCTAATGAATACTGTACGACATTATAACATACCCATCTGAGTAATGTTTCCTGGTTCCTGTGGGAATATGTGTAGCTCCGTGTGGATGCACAGCAGTATCAGGATCTGCTGTCGGAGCGAGCGGTCCAGTTCAGGGCCATCCAGCGCCGGCTGCTGACCCGCTTTAAAGACAAGACCCCGGGGCCACTGCACAACCTGGACACACTGATGGAGGGAACCTACCGCCAGGTCAGACCAGTGACACACACTACACACTACACACTCGAAACCGCTTGACTCGACCCAGTCCAACACTACCGCCACTGTTGTTATTGTATCCCTTAAAACTCATCTTTGATCACCAAAATGACATATTTAAACGTTTTTTCCTTCATGCCTTAAAATATCTTGAATGTAACTCGACACCCTCGCCTTATTTAGTATGCGTGGTTCTTTGAATATGCAGATGAGCCCCGCCTCCACTCACTCACTCAGCTCAGAGATCCACTGGTTGACGATCACACGTTGATCTGATTGGTTACAAGGTCGTTTGTGACGTCAGAAACACCAGCGATTTCACACCGTGTTTTTGAGACTGTCTTTGGTTCACTGCAGTTTTAAGCAGAAAATACTCAGCAATGCTGTCGACTTATGAACTTACACACGGTGTGTCTTAAAGCGTATTAAAAACACCACATAGACACATAAACAACATTAAAAGCTGGAGTTTCAACACAGGGGGACTTTAAACTTTAAGATTTAAAAGATTTAAATCTGTTTCTCAATACATATATATATTTATATATTACCAACCCGTACCATGACACATTAACCAGGCTAGCAGGGTAACCCAAACCTTCTAAGAAACACAAACAGTGTATATTCTAATGTTACTGACATAGTGTGCAGTGTTGAATGTGTAGCGGATTTCAGAAAGTTTCTGAATAATGTTATAGTTTTGTATGTTAAAGACACCCTATTTTTAAATCCAGCTTTTAATGTTGTTTATGTGTCTATGTGGTGTTTTTAATGTGCTAATTAAAAGACAAACCATGTGTAAGTTCATAAGTCGACAGCATTGCTGAGTATTTTCTCCTTAAAACTGCAGTGAACCAAAGACAGTCTCAAAAATGCCCCTGTTTCCTGCATCACAAACATGTGACCAATCCCGTCACGTGTGGGCGGGGCTTTTCCTATCATTATTTCTAAGGATCTTGATGTCTAGAAGGCTGACTCTGCGACGGCGAATGGGAACATGGTTTATGTAACATTAGCAACACATTATTAGCTGGTTGATAACGTAGTCAAGCAAAAGGCTAATCATATCAACTACTGTTATTATGTGTCTGATGTTGTAGAGAGCGATTCATAAACGCATCACCATTCTGATACAGCGACCTGTAGACGAGCCGGTGTAATCTGCTCCTCCACTTCTGATTCTGAATCAGTTTCTGGCTGAATTAAATCAATGTTTCCTCTTGCTGTTGTGTTGCGTTTACTGCAGTAAAGTTGAGCGAGAGGATCTCTGAGCTGTGTGAGTGAGTGGAGGCGGGGCTCATTTGCATATTCATGGGTTTGTGTATATTAAATAAAGCAAGGGTGTCGAGTTACATTCAAGATATTATAAGCCATAAAGACATTATTTTACAGGGAAAAACATCCAAATATGTCATTGTGATTACAGTGTACATCCTTAGCAATTATATTTGTATTTATTTACTAGTGGGATTAAAACAAGACACTGAATGACTGTTAA
>CM060606.1:3770000-3782500 GCA_030578255.1 Tiaroga cobitis
AGCCCACGTGAGCTAGTTAACCCTGGGTCATTCTAAGCCCATGTGAGCTATTTAACCCTGGGTCATTCTAAAGCCCACGTGAGCGAGTTAACTCTGGGTCATTCTAAGCCCATGTGAGCTAGTTAACCCTGGGCTATTCTAAGCCCACATGAGCTAGTTAACCTGGGTCATTCTAAGCCCACGTGAGCTAGTTAACCCTGGGTCATTCTAAGCCCATGTGAGCTAGTTAACCTGGGTCATTCTAAGCCCACGTGAGCTAGTTAACCCTGGGTCATTCTAAAGCCCACGTGAGTTAGTTAACCCTGGGTCATTCTAAGCCCATGTGAGCTAGTTAACCCTGGGTCATTCTAAGCCCACATGAGCTAGTTAACCCTGGGTCATTCTAAGCCCATGTGACCTAGTTAACCCTGGGTCATTCTAAGCCCATGTGAGCTAGTTAACCCTGGGTCATTCTAAGCCCACATGAGCTAATTAACCCTGGGTCATTCTACAGCACAAGTTATCCTGGGTTATCTTGCTTCATGTTTCACACTGCTCATAATTTACCCAGGGTTAAAACCAGGGTTAGGAACAACGATAAACGGGTTAAGCTCAGTGTGAAAAGCTCTAATCAAGTTGTGCAATTTGTGTAAAATGTTTATTTGAAATTTAACAGTCCATGAAAAGGTTTAAAGTAGTTCACTAGACTGTGCTCTCCTTTAGAGTTTCACACACACACACACACACACACACACACTCACACACACACACTCACACACAAACACTCATGTAGTACTGACACTGAAACTCTGAAAACTTTATTTTTTTCTCACACAGTAATTTTCATTTTGGGTGAACAATACATATTGTCACTATCCATGATACATATTGATGCATTTTTGTATTGCGATATATTGTGACGATCCTACTATATCCTAAAATGATTATTATTGGTCCATAAGTCAGACTGATCTGGTGCCAGTGGTTCTCCAGTAAACCCTCTCTGCCACTGATGCCTTTAGCACAGGTTTGAGTTTCTCAGTCTGAAACATCACGAACAACAGCAGAGTCTGATATACAACCAGCTGCAGCTCTACTCAACTATATACACATACATATGGTTGTTTAACAGCTCATTGTATATTTATGCTCAAGACATAACCATGGACTTTCCTTGTTCTACCACATGTATGAGGCAGTGGGTGCACAACTGTAAATGAAAGTTGAGTTCTGTATATGTTTCAGTGAAGAACACCGCATTCATCTGGACTCCACACGCATGGACTCAGTGGCTTTCAGATATCAGTCTACTTAGAATTTGGCAAACATGCTTTTTCCTTTCATGCTCCTTGGGCTTGGAACGATCTGAAAAATGAAGTTAAACTAGAGAAACTGCCAGCTCTGAGTCATTTAAATGTCTTTTGTTCTCTATGAGTATTGTTTTTTTGTGGTTATCTTCTCTGTGAAACTCCATGTGCTGCCGGCTTGACCAGGAGAAGAGATTGTGATATCTCAGTGGGATCTTCCTGCTTAAATAAAGGTCGGTCAGTCGGTCAGTTCTAATTTTTAGAAGAACCATTCTCTCTACCTGTTAAATGACTCACTTATCGTTAATTCTTCAGTATAGTTTTTATTTCATTTCTTTTAATCGCACACATTTGCTCAGGGTGATCTTTAAACGCCCCGTTGAGTGTGTGTGAGCGTTCAGTCGGACCTTTGGCTCAGTGTCAGTCATGACAAATGCTCAGGGTTTAGGTTTTATTCCCCTTTAAGCAAGGCTCCGGTTTGGGTCTAAGCCGTTAGCAGAACGCTAGCAGAACGCTAGAATGCTAGCAGAACGCTTGAGCGCCTGCCAGATTTCGATCTGTTACGTGAGGTGCAGCAGAAGTCCACCAGAACTGTTTTAAAAAAATGCCTAAAGACACCTTTTTTATCAGCACTTGACTAATTAATACTTACCTTCTTTATTCTATACTATTCTATTTGTTTTGTTTATAAAGAAAAGAAACCTTGCTGTTTAAACTGTGCTAGACTAACTGAGACTTGTTACAGCACTGCTACAGCCCTCTTGGTCTGATTGCTTCTATTATTCTCCTCATTTGTAAGTCGCTTTAGATAAAAGCGTCTGCTAAATGATTTAATGTAATGTAAGTGACAGCAGTATAGCTGGCACATGTATGCACTACAGATGTACACGCTCACTTTCACATGTAGTCTCAGTGCCAGAAGCGAGTTATTCCCGAGGTGTCATCGTGAAGCGGGAAAAGCACATTTTACATGCATGGTTCATAGGAGTTTATGTTGATGTTGATGACATTGCAACAGTAAAGTGTTGCTTCGATTTTTATATTTACTGTGTCTGTAAAAGTTCTGCTGACATGGTGAACCTACCCTGATGTTCAGCCCTTTAAATATTATGGTTCCTCAAGTGTGTGTAGTGGGCATCAGTCAATGAGAAGACACAGAGAAATAAAATAGACTATATATGCTTTATTATTCAGAGGATATAGTGACGCTGGCTGTTAAGGCATTTAACCAACCTCAAGACTTATAGGGTTTAAGTCATTGAACTAGGAATAAAACTTAGTTTATTTTGTTCTTAGATACATATAACATTTGTTACCCATGTAAAAGATATGTTTAGTAACACTTTAAAGTGTTGCCAAAATATGAAGGGTACCCAAGCATATAGTGTTCTGAATAGAGCTGAGCACAGAGGGAGAAGTCATGTAGACATTTGAATATTTGTTGTTCGGACTGTTTAAAATGAACAGGAAGGACAAAAACAAAAAAAACACTGTACGGAGGATATAAAAATCCACACACCCCGGTCAGAACTTTTGCACTTTTAATGTAAATATGACAACCAATTCAATGCCACTAAAAACCAAAGTGACACATTTCAGAGAAAAAAAAGATGTAAATAAAAGCTTGTAGTAACTACCTACAAAAGTGTTCACCCCCCTGCACTAATACTTGTTTGAAGCAGCGTTTGGTTTCTTTACAGCACTCAGTCTGTTTGGACAGGAGTCTGTGATCTTGATTTGGGAATATTTTCCCACTCTTCTTTGCAAACACATTCCAGATCTTTTAAACTGCGAGGGAGTCTCCATTAGGGGTGGTAATCACAAGGTACCTCACAATACGATACGATACATGGGTCACGATACGATACGATACGATACATGGGCCACGATACGATACACGATGCATGGCTCACGATACGAGACATTGCCCACGATACGATACACGATACGTGGCTCACGAGACGAGACATGGCCCATGATACGATACACGATACATGGCTCACGATACGAGACATGGCCCACGATACGATACCCGATACATGGCTCACGATACGATACATGATACATTTCTCACGATACGATACATGGGTCACGATACGATACATGGGCCACAATACGATACACGATACATGGCTTACGATACATGATACATTTCTCACGATACGATACGATACATGGCCCACGATACACGATACATGGCTCACGATACGATACAAGATACCTGGCTAAGGATACGATACATGGCTCACGATACGATACATGATACATGGCTCACGATACGATACATGATACATTGCCCACGATACGATACACGATACGTGGCTCACGAGACGAGACATGGCCCATGATACGATACACGATACATGGCTCACGATACGAGACATGGCCCACGATACGATACCCGATACATGGCTCACGATACGATACATGATACATTTCTCACTATACGATACATGGGTCACGATACACGATACATGGGCCACAATACGATACACGATACATGGCTTACGATACATGATACATTTCTCACGATACGATACGATACATGGCCCACGATACACGATACATGGCTCACGATACGATACATGATACCTGGCTAAGGATACGATACATGGCTCACGATACGATACACGATACATTTCTCACGATACGATACATGGCCCACGATACACGATACATGGCTCACGATACGATACATGATACCTGGCTAAGGATACGATACATGGCTCACGATACGATACATGATACATGGCTCACGATACGATACATAGCCCACGATACGATACACGATACATGATACATTTCTCACGATACGATACATGGCCCACGATACACGATACATGGCTCACGATACGATACATGATACCTGGCTAAGGATACGATACATGGCTCACGATACGATACATGATACATGGCTCACGATACGATACATGATACATGGCTAACAATACGATACGATACATGGCTAACGATTAGATACGTTTCATGGCTAATGATACGATACATGGCTCACGATACGATACATGGCTCACGATACGATACACGATACATGGCTAACATTGCGATACGATACATGGCTAATGATACGATACATGGCTCACGATATGATACACGATACATGGCTAACAATGCGATACGATACATGGCTAATGATACGATACATGGCTCAAGATACGATACATGATACATGGCTAACAATACGATACATGGCTCACGATACGATACGATACTTGGCTCACGATACAATACGATACATGGCTAACGATACGATACATGGCTCACGATACGATAAGATACATGGCTCACGATACAATACGATACATGGCATACGATACGATACATGCCTCACGATACGATACACGATACATGGCTCACGATACAATACGATTCATGGCTCACGATACGATACGATACATGGCTCACGATACAATACGATACATGGCTAACGATACGATACATTCCTCACGATACGATACACGATACATGGCTCAGGCTCACGATACGATACGATACATGCCTCACGATACGATACACGATACATGCCTCACGATACGATACGATACATGCCTTGCGATACGATACACGATGCATGGCTCACGATAAAATACGATACATGGCTCACGATACGATACATGCCTCACGATACGATACATGCCTCACAATACGATACATGATACATGGCTCACGATACATGCCTCGCTATACGATACACGATACATGCCTCACGATACGATACATGCCTCACAATACGATACATGATACATGGCTCACGATACATGCCTCGCTATACGATACACGATACATGCCTCACGATACGATACATGATACATGGCTCACGATACATGCCTCGCTATACGATACACGATACATGCCTCACAATACGATACACGATACATGGCTCACGATACATGCCTCGCTATACGATACACGATACATGCCTCACGATACGATACATGATACATGGCTCACGATACGATACACGATACATGGCTCACGATACATGCCTCGCTATACGATACACGATACATGCCTCACGATACGATACATGATACATGGCTCACGATACGATACACGATACATGCCTCACGATACGATACACGATACATGGCTCACGATACAATACGATACATGCCTCACGATATGATACATGGCTCACGATACGATACATGCCTCACGATACGATACACAAAACTTGGCTAACGATACGATACATGCCTCACGTTACGATACACGGCTAACGATACGATACATGGCTCACGATACAATGCGATGCATGCCTCACGAAACGCTACATGATACATGGTTCATGATACGATACATGATACATGGCTCATAATACGATACACGATACATGGCTCACGAGTAGGGTTGGGCATCGAGAACCGGTTCCAACTTGGAACCGTTTAAAAAATAACGATGCCATTGGAATCATTTAGAAAATTTGTTTTCGATTCCGATCATCGGTTCCAAACACGTAAGTTTTGGTCCATAGTGGCCACCGGATTTCTGGAAGTGAAATCCGGCGCTCAAAAGTGTGGCTTTATTTCACATTAAAAAGCCTGGGTCGGCACAGTGATTTTTCATTTCACTTGAATAAATATACATATATGGTTTGTGTGTGTACGTAATTGGTTCAGTGGCAGAATTTTTGCCACGCATGTCACAGGTTCTGGGTTCTAATCCGCACTCGTATAGTTTTTTTTTTTCTCATCAAAACCGAATATGTCCATCAGTGGTTGTATATCAAGCAGGGAAACGTTTGTGTGCAATTTGTTTTGTGATTTCACTGGAACGAATTAGAGTCTCCACAACAGACTGAAGCGCGCGTCCAATAAGAGAAAAGAGAACACTGAGAGCCATAGGAGAACACTGTATCCGCGCCACTGATCGCAGCGGCAACGAGAACTTTGATCACTTGATTTAAAAAAACAACACATTTTAGCACTAGATAGCATTTTATTTAACAAAAGAACGAAATTAATACTCTACTAGTTAACTGGAGATGATTTATTTATTTGTATTGGTACATCTGTGCCGCGAGATGTTTTTGGTGGGGACAATATCAACCCTGGCAAAAAGTGGTGGGGACATGTCCCACCCGAAAATCATGCCTATGCATGCATGGTGTACAAATTAAGGAGTGTAGCGGGTTCGACGTGCTGCGCTGGTCTACTGTCTCGTCCTCCTCGGGCAACCCTGCACTAACCAACATTAGTAGCATTACCTCGTCACAATCAGGTAAGTGATTGTAGTGTAACAAAGCGCTTGACCAAATTGCTAATTGTGGTGAACAACAACAACGTTACTGAAAACGTCCTTACGGGCGGAAAATAGCACTTGTGCTACAACCTGGCACAGTGCATCTCTCTTTGTTTTAAACAAGGTTAATGTTAACTTGTGCATTGTCCCTGTTTAAATAAAATGAATCTGATTGAAATTTTTTTTTTTTGGTGATCTATTTTTTCCCTCGTAGATCAATGTTGCGTTATACAAATTCCCCACGCTAGTAGCAGTCCTAATATTACCGTTTATACATGTCCAGAGAGTCCAGACCAGGGCGCAAGTTCTGCAAATCTGTTTTTTGGTCTGTGCAGTGCAGAGGCATTCCTAATTTTCTCCCGCATGGGCTGCAGCTCCCAAAACTAAAACTCATTATTGAATCAAAATAAAATGTTCCTCTGTGAAATGAGCCTGTGACATATTTTGACTCCACCCCTCAAAGAATCGGAATCGAGAATCTAAAAGAACCGAAATCGAAAGGAAGAATCGGAATCGGAAACAGAATCGTTCAAATCAAAACGATGCCAACCCTACTCACGATACGATACATGGCTCACGATACGATACGATATGATATGATACATGGCTCACGATACGATACACGATACATGGCTTACGATACGATACGGTATGATACAGGGCTTACTATACGATACACGATACATGGCTCACGATACGATACGATATGTTACATGGCTTACTATACGATACACGATACATGGCTCACGATACGATATGATACATGGCTCACGATACGATACGATATGATACATGGCTCACGGTACGATACACGATACATGGCTCACGATACGATACACGATACATGGCTCACGATACGATACACGATACATGGCTCACGATACGATACACGATACATGGCTCACGATACGATATGATCCATGGCTTACTATACGATACACGATACATGGCTCACGATACGATACGATATGATACATGGCTCACGATACGATACACGATACATGGCTCACGATACGATATGATCCATGGCTTACTATACGATACACGATACATGGCTCACGATACGATACGATATGATACATGGCTCACGATACGATACGATATGATACATGGCTCACGATACGATAAAATATGATAAATGGCTTACTATACGATACATGGCTCACGATACGACACGATATGATACATGGCTCACGATACGATACGATACATGGCTCACGATACATGGCTCACGATACATGGCTTACTATACGATACGATAAGATCCATGGCTTACGATACGATACACGATACGTGGCTCACGATACGATATGATACATGGCTCACGATACGATACACGATACATGGCTCACGATACGATACAATATGATACATGGCTCACGATACGATATGATACATGGCTCACGATACGATACACGATACATGGCTCACGATACGATACAATATGATACATGGCTCACGATACGATACAATATGATACATGGCTCACGATACGATACACGATACATGGCTCACGATACGATACAATATGATACATTGCTCACGATACAATACATGATACATGGCTCACGATACCGATATTATCCAATACAGCAATTTTGTGATTTATTACTAGACAGTCCTATAATGATACATCACGATATCTGTCTAACTATGAAAACAAAATGCCTATGAAAAGGTTAAGTTCAGGTTTTCTCTCTTTATTAAAGTCCAGACTATTAGAAAACAACACATAAAGTTTTCAGTCTGTAAATGAAACATTTTAAGTAAATTAAACTTTTAATACTGTTTAAAAGTTTAAACTTTTCTTTGTGTGTAAACTGACACATTTAACTGTTTATTGATTTGTTTTATATAAACCTGGTACATTTCAAAATGTACAAACCTCTTTTATTTAAACCTGGGAACATCTGAGTGTTTCCCAGCCTCTTTAAAATAAAATATCAACATTTGCCGCCAGCGTATCGATTCTCGTATCACACGAAGAAGGACAACGATATATCGCCCTATCCATATTCTGTCGCACCCCTAGTCTCAGTCTCCGGTGCTCGACCCTCTTCAATAGGATTTGGGTCTGGACTCTTAAACGTTCATCTTTCTTTGCTGAAGTTAGTCTTTTGTTGATTTACATGTGTGTTTCGGATCATTGTCATGCTGAAAGGTGAACGTTCTCTTCATATTCATTTTTCTAGCAGAGACCAGAAGGTTCTGTGTCAAAATTGGTACTCGGACCCATTCTTGATCCACCAAAGCCCCAGTTCCAGCTGAAGACCGGCAGCCGAGAGCCTGATGCTTCACCGAGGGAATGTTGTTCTTCTGCTCATGTGACCTTTACAATTTTGGCCAAACAGTTCAATCTTGGTCTCATCAGACCTAAAGACATTTTTTGGGGGAGACTGGATATATGTTTTTGCAAAGTTTAGCCGTGCTTGGATCTTTTGTTGAGTCAGAAAAGGCTTGCGTCTCAGAGCTCAGACAGATGGAGAACACTGGAGATCAATGTAGGAGAACCAGTGCTTGCCAGAAAGAACTGCAACTCTTTTAATGTTGACAGTCTCCCTGACCAGTTTTCTCTTTGTCTTCTCATCCATTTTGGAGGGATTCCCTGTTATTGATAATGTCACTGTTGTGCCACACTTTCTCCACTTGTTGAAGACTGTCTTCACTGTGTTTCATGTTATATCTAATGCCTTGGAAGTGTTTTTGTAGCCTCACCTGATCAATACCTTTCGAGATCCTGATGATGCTTCATAAGCTCTTTTGTGTCCCATTACTCTTGATGTATCAGCAACCAAGATGACGTCAGAGAAATCGTACAAGAACAGCTGAGGTATGTGGAGTTAATCCGAGTCCGCTCAGGTGAAGACAGGTGTGCAGTATTTCACATGTGCATTCTGTAACACTTGTGCAGTTATGCTATTTCAATTTGTAATATTTTTTCTCTGAAATAAGTCACTTTGGTTTCCAGAGGCATTGCATAGGTTGTAATTTTTACATTAAAGTTGAAAAAGTTATCTTTGTTTTTTAACAGCTCAAAAACCAGCTGTTTTTACTTTTATATCCACTTTAAGAGTAAAATCAGAAGGTTTCTGCACCGCACGTGAGCCCACAGCCCCCGTTGTCTTCAGCAACTGTTGATAAAGTGTCTGACTTGGAGACTTGTGTTATCTCTACTCCAAGCTGTCGTCTGCCTTTTGTGAAAAACATACACAGTGCGGAGGACACAAACACATGATTTATCTTCATCTCTTCATAATGCCAATCCTTTAGAGGAACAGACTGTTTATTTTTTACTCTTTGAGAGAGATAAAGCATTATTGTGTGTTCTTTGTTGCACTGAATCTGGATCTAGGATAAAATGTCATGTGTAGAGATAGGTAAGTTTATTTGAATAGTACTTTTACTGTCCATATTGTTTCAAAGCAGCTCCACAGAAAATGCTTGTTTTAATGTTTCATATAGAATCTGACCCTCAAACCTTTTTTATTTTGAGAACCGCTACTCAAAATCCATAAGTCCTCAAGATTAAACAATCTAAAAAATGCTGCGTTAAAAAACAACCCAGTTTAGGTTGTTCTGGTTTGACCCAGCTGGGTTGGTTTAAATGTTTGACCCAACATTCTGGGCTGTTTTCCTCTTCTTTGTTTACAAAATTACAGTACTATACTGCTTAATTAAAATGAACTTAAAATTGGTTGTGAATTAAAGCCACTTTAACCCAAACAGTAACAACACAGGTTACAGTAACAAATATTGATAAAAAATATTGACTGAAACACCCAGAAATGGACAAAAACAGGCAAAAGTAACAGCAACAATGTTCGTGAATGGCAAGCCAACAGTTATACAGCGCTTGGTTCAACAAAATTTATTTTTAACATGGTTGAATATATATTGAGTAACTTATGTTTAAGACTACATTTTGAACAGTGATTTATGTTTTACTTCTCTAATTCTACAAATTAGTACCACTATGGGCAAATCATACGATTTTGAGTGCCAACAATAAACTGTCATACCTTTAATAAACATTGAAAGTCAAGAATAAACTATATATTTTAGCAAATCAACAGAATGTTTACCGTCTTCGTTCTCAAGTGCCATTCTGGCTTTCTCAGGATTAAGAACGCTCCTCACTACAGGCCGATTCAAAGCTCTCTCTCCTCTCCGTTTCTATCCCATAATGAGAAAAGTGTTTGGAGAAGCATTCATGCTCCTGCATGCTCTCTTTCTAACCCAACCCAGCACTGTTGGGTAACTGGTTATAAACAATTACCAACACAAATTGGGTCAAATCAACCCAACAGTCTCAACCCAGCACTGTTAGGTTACTGGTTATAAACAATTACCAACACAAATTGGGTCAAATCAACCCAACAGTCTCAACCCAGCACTGTTGGGTTACTGGTTATATAACAATTACCAACACAAATTGGGTCAAATCAACCCAACAGTCTCAACCCAGCACTGTTGGGTTACTGGTTATAAACAATTACCAACACAAATTGGGTCAAATCAACCCAACAGTCTCAACCCAGCACTGTTGGGTTACTGGTTATAAACAATTACCAACACAAATTGGGTCAAATCAACCCAACAGTTTCAACCCAGCACTGTTGGGTTACTGGTTATAAACAATTACCAACACAAATTGGGTCAAATCAACCCAACAGTTTCAACCCAGCACTGTTGGGTTACTGGTTATAAACAATTACCAACACAAATTGGGTCAAATCAACCCAACAGTCTCAACCCAGTGTTTGGGCTGGGGGAAAAAACAACAGTATTTTAACAGAGTGAATGCTGACCATTCTATGGAACGTAGAAATCCCTGTATTTTAAGGAGTCATTTGCTTTATCCAGTACCCGTCCAGATGCAGTAAAAACTGTAGAGACGCATTACTTGTTTCTGATGGACTCTTCTGGCTGTAACTCTTGACACATGAACTGATCTTGAGGTTTATGTGACTGATGTTCCAGCATTACAGTCTCGCTCTGTTTGATAACTTGATAACCCTTTGCCTCATGTTACTTTAAAAACTCAAACATATTAACGATCTAACTGTCAGAATTATTTTATCGCTGACGAAAGCAGACAACTAACAATAAATCTTATGCAACTAATCTTTGCAGCTGCATTTGTAATTGTTATTAAGTATTCCAATAACAGTAACTCTTTCATGAACTCTTTCATGACTTGAGTCATGTGATGTTTCCATTATTGCGTATATATTCCCTGTGCTGTTATATTTGTCCGTATAAATGAGGGGTTGCCGTTCCTTCAGGGGGGTCGGTGTGTGTGTGTGTGTGTGTGTGTGGAGGTGGGCTGGTTTCTGCCTGGGAGGTGAGGTTTAGCTGTTGATTACAGACTGTTGGATTGTGTCTGCTGAAATGACTAGAGAAAGCTCGCAGTAATGAAAGGGCTGTTTGTAGACTCACGGCTTCTATATATGGACCCGTGAGTAACCTAGCCATGAATACACAAACAACCGGACCATCTATTTCTCAGATCCTGCCCAAACGCTGGGCTACTGTCTTCAGTTGCTCCATAGAAGTCCAAATGAGTTGAAGTACTTATTCCACACCATTTCTTTACCTCTTCCGTTTGAAAATAACAGTAGGAAAGATCACATTTTCTGAGATGGAACTATTTATGGAACATTTGGAAAAAAAATGTGTATGTGTTTTCTGATGAGTATCATATTTGATACATCAAGCTTTTATGGTTCTTGTATGATATAGTGAGAATATGGAGCTCATAGGAAATTGGTGCATGTGCTGATATTTCTATGGACAACAAGTGAGATCTTTATAACACCATAGCAGATACTTTCATAAAAAGCATATAAATATCAATATCTGCCAATAATATGTCTTAGTTAGATGATATTTAAATGCTTAGTTTAGCAAAGCTGTGTAGTTTTACAAACATATAATGCGATGCAATACTGTGAT
>CM060606.1:3792500-3832500 GCA_030578255.1 Tiaroga cobitis
AAGTTGCTTGATTGTGTGTTTTGTGTCAGAAGTGCATTCATCCCTGTTTCACAGAGCCGGCTGAAGCCTAGTCCAGGCCTAGATGTGTGTTTGAGCTGTTTTAACTGAAAGCGTATCTTAAAATATGTCCGTGTCATTGTTTTGTCTCAAGATGCACACCTCTAATGTTTTTTTTACATGTTCAAATTTGTTAGGCCGTTAATTTGCACCCGACTGAATAGTTTGTTAAAGTGTTTATTTTGCCTCGGGCACCCTAGAAGTCAAGCCACCTTTATTTATATAGCGCCGTTGTTTATTTATATATATTCCGTTGTAATAATCATTAGTTATTAATTTGGGGGCCGTTTACTCCACACCGTTTTCAGCTGAAAACAGAAAGCTTACTGCGTTATGGCCGTTCATGTACATGACAGCAGTGTTTCGCTGGCCTGAGAAAGCAAACTTTGGTTTCAAAGCGGACGTTTTTGAAAACGATACCGTTATCATATCAGTGTAAACTTCAAAGACCTGAATCTGAAACGGTGACGCATGCACATGTGTATTACGTGTTTAGTCTATAGGCGTAGAGTTAAGCAGGTAAATGACATGAAATCCTTACAGAGAAGTTCCACATTGTTTTATATTGTAATAACGAGTAATATCAGTGTGTGCGCTGCTGTTGAACACTGCTGTGTGTTAATGTTTGCTCAGCGCATGATAACAGCAGAACTCGTGATCTGAGGAAATATTTACACGCAAATAATGATCAATAATGCACAATAAGGCCTTTCTGTTTTATAAGTCTGGATATTTTTTGCCGTACACCATTTTTGTCTTTCGGGCGCACACACACTTATAGTGAGGATCACACACACTTATAGTGAGGATCACACACACTTATAGTGAGGATCACACACACTTATAGTGAGGATCACACACACACAGTTTTATAAATGAAACCCCTGGTGAAGAGGCTCAACGACCTCGATGATGAAACACTTCAAGAGTTGCATGTTATTTTCTGAAGAAAGTCTGATGAAGTTTCAGCTGAAGGTGTGAACAGAAGCACTCACTACACACACACGCACGCACACACACACACACACACACACACACACACACACACACACACACACACACACCAGGAACTATAAAAAGCTCTGTTTATTCTGACTGCACAGATATTTCGGTCTCTCCGCTCCTGGCCTCGTCCCTCGGGGAATGAAGTATTTTCTTGCCCATCTTTGGCATTGGCTGGAGTTTGTTTTGGGCTTGAAATGTTATATTTCAGAATGGTTTGGGGTATTTTTAGAGTGTATAATTTCTGCAGAATGTGCCCGTGGGTAAGAGCTGACCGCAGCGATGGGTCTAGCGCTCCGCCAGCTGGTTCATGTCTGCTCTTTTCCATAAGCGGAGTTTAGTTCTTCAAGATAGTGGTTTCTAATCTAACTCATCTTAAGTGATACTTAACCTTGTACATAATGAAAACCCACTTCCTGTTTCTCGATTTTTTCAGTTTTCTGCTTTAAATAAAGTACTTAATTACAGTATTTAAAGTTGGCATGAAATGTAAATTGTGCTCATCTCTTCCCTATTGTGTCGTATATCGAGTGAAACGCTTCTGGAAAAAGAGCACATGTGGGCGGGGCTTGATTGTGTCTGTGTGGAGCTGATTGGCTGGTTGTGGTTTGCTATTGGCTGATCTCATGTGAGTGACAGATTATAGCCCCGCCCTCGTCATCAGAGAAGAGAAGAGATGTTGCAAGAGGAACTGATTCTCTTTCAACATTATTAACGCAATAATGATGTGCACCAATAAATAATTTACAATAAACACTGCAATATTCCATAAAATAAGAATCGGCCATTTTGATTTCATGGTGAGTTAGGCATTTCCTGATATTTTCTCATCTTTCCTCCATACTTTCTCATCTTTTTTATTTTATTATTATTTTTTATATTCTTTTCTTTACTGAACAAGCCCAAGAAATTGCTCTCATCTTTTCTCCAGGGTGTTTTAGCGATTCCTCATGCAGTAGTTTCTCTCTGAGAATCTGAAATGTGTGTTTGTTTTCTCTCAGCTGGCATCAATCAGCTCTTGTTCTCTCGCTCACAAACGCTCCTTCACTGAAGCTCTATTTGGATTGGCTGTTCAGAGCTTTTTATCACTACAGCCTGATCTTTAATAGCAGATGCCTCTCTCAAACACTGCTTCATTGTGTTTAGTGCCGAGTGTGTTCAGGCACAATATGATTGACTCTACAGGTGAGGTCTGTGTGTTGGGCTGAACACAAGATTGTGTGTGTGTGAGAGAGAGAGTGTTGAGCGTATGTGTGAGTGTGTATGTGTTCTCTCACCATTTGTGGCGTGTCGTGCAGCAGTGTGTGTGCGTGTGTGTGTGTCGCACTGCGTCGGAACGACCTTTTGGGGAACACCCCTCAGCGTAGCCTCTCTGAACCTGGTATATTTGGTGTTGCGTCATGATGTAACGTGTGACGGCATACACAGAAGCTACAAAGGGACGCCGGTACACAACAGAGTTAGCTTCTGTGATGAAGCAAGCGCTCTCTGTCGTTGTGTGTCATATTTGGTGTTGTTTGTCAAGCATTCACTATACAGTATATATAATTTTCCATGGCGAGCCAAACAGCAGTTTAAAGGGTTAGTTCACCCAAAAATGAAAATGATGTCATTAATGACTCACCCTCATGTCGTTCCAAGCCCAGGTTCGAGTATTCGGGTTCAAATAAATATGGCTGGGCAAAAAAATGCAAGTCTTCCTCTGTGTGGAAATCCTAAACATGTTTGCGAAGATTGTTTTGTTTCCAGCGTGCGTCTCCCTCAGACTGTAAACGAAGCTCGGGCGCACCAGACACACGTCAGCAGCGTCTTACGTCAGCGGCGTCACTGAACGCGGATCCACAACAGAACCGGAACACAATACAATGCTGAATAAAGGCGTAGTTTTTGTTATTTTTGGATCAAAACGTATTTTCGATGCTTCAAAACATTCTAACTAACCCACTGATGTCACATGGACTACTTTGATGATGTCTTTATTTCCTTTCTGGACAAGGACAGTATACCGTACATACATTTACAATGGAGGGACAGAAAGCTCTTGGACTAAATCTAAAATATCTTAAACTGTGTCCCGAAGATGAACGGAGGTCTTACAGGCTTGGGACGACATGAGGGTGAGTCATTAATGACATCATTTTCATTTTTGGGTGAACTAACCCTTTAAGAGGTGTGTGCATCCCTGTCCGAGATATATAATGTATGGGGACACACACCAAATCCAGCATGCTCAGGCAGCTCTCAAGGGGAGATTTTTAATGACAATGGCCAGGCTTGCGTTCCCCGTGGTTCGGGTCACATCATTGGGTTCGCAGATGGATCTGGCAGGGGACCCTGAGACTGCTGAGGCACTTTCTCAGGATTCCTCTGCCGGTCCTGATGTTCTCCTTCCTCGGGGGGGGGGGGTTAAAGATTCGCCACATTCAATTTCAGGCCGTACAATTTCCTCGTGGACGGAGCCCTGGAGCTGAGTATGGTCTTGACTACTCCTGCTGACTCCTGACTCCTGTCAGGGCTCACTCAAGTATGTGATGCGGCTGAATGGGTCACCCCTTATACGTTTATGAGATTTTATAGTCTTCCTTCAACGCCAGGTGCATGAGTGCTCTCGTCCTAAGTGTGCCTGTTTTCAGCCTCACTCTAGGACAGACGGGGTTCATTGTGGCATAGTGGACTTCTCAGGGAACAAGGGTTTCAGTCGTAACCCGAGATGTTTCCTTTTTTTCCTTTTTCTCTCATTCTGTTTATGTTCACTCTTTTAGCTCTTTCAGCAGCCTTATTTTAATTCTCATTACTACTAAATAGTGTTAAGAACTATTTAAATAATGATAATATAATGGAAGAGATTGATAGGAATTGTGTGTGTGTTTCAGGTTCTAGCACTAGCAGAAGCAGCAGAAGACACCCGGGAGCGTTTAAACCAGGCGTTTGTGCGTTTGAGGAGCGCGACTCACCTGCTCATCCTGTTGCTGTCTCTGTGGCAGAGACTGAACTCAGAGCAGAGCGACATCCTGGAGGCCACACTACTGCCCCTGCTGACCGACACACCACAACTGGTGAGAGAACACACACACACTACTGCCCCTGCTGACCGACACACCACAACTGGTGAGAGAACACACACACACTACTGCCCCTGCTGACCGACACACCACAACTGGTGAGAGAACACACACACACTACTGCCCCTGCTGACCGACACACAACAACTGGTGAGAGAACACACACACACTAGAGGTCTGCACAGGCTTTAAACTGAAGCCCGAAACCAGCCCGCACCCGAAATCATTTAACCCGACCCGACCCGACCATTACGGTTATATTTTAAGCCCGAACCCGAGGTCCGTTTCTCACAGTAAATCACCTTTTTTGTTTTTGTTTTTTTGCTGTATTTTATGATTATGCAACAATAATTAAACAAATACATATATACAAACACAGTTTCACCAAGGCACCATGGCCTCTCATCAGTCAGCATACAAGCATACTTACCAATTACGAAACCTTGCTGTGGTTGAACAGGTGTAGCCTAACAGTCACCAATTCCTCTGGAATTCAAACATTTAACTTCAAAACAAATGAATGGCGGGGAGCTCTCTCGGCTGCAGCATCCCATTGTACTTTATCTGGCTGGCCCTTCTTGGTCAGGTCTGTAAGGGGGCAAGCCAGAGAAGAGAATCTCGGAATAAAACATCTATAATACCCGGCTAATCCCAGGAAGGCACGTACCTGTTTGTAGAGGGCCGGGGATTCTCCCTGATGGCCTTTAGTTTCCCCTCTTGCGGTTCAGTAATTCCCCTTCCAATGCGATAACCCAGGTAACGTGCCTGGGAAAGCCCCAGATTATGTTTTTGAGGGTTAGCCGTTAGTCCAGCCCAATGTAGCGCAGTCAGCACCTCCCTCAGTCGAAGTAAATGTTCCTCCCACCTCTCAGAGTGGTAGGCGGCTGCATAGGCCTGGTGTCGTCGAAGCACTCGGTCCATCAGCCTTTGGAAGGTCGCTGGTGCCCCATGCAGGCCGAAAGCTAAGACCCGGGAATGCCAGTGCCCTGACGGAGTATTGAAGGCGGTCTTCTCTTTTGCCGAAGTGGAGAGGGTTACTTGCCAGTAACCTTTTGTCAAGTCCAGCGTGGAGATATACCGGGTCCTACCAAGGCGTTCAATGAGTTCATCCACCCGGGGCATGGGGTAGCTGTCAAACTCCGACACTTCATTAAGCTTATGAAAGTCATTGCAGAAGCAGAGGGTGTCGTCAGGCTGGGGAACTAGCACAACCCGGCTGGACCACGGCCTGGAGGAAGGCTCATTGACTCCCAAGCGGAGTATTTTTTTCCACTTCCTCAATGGCTTGCCGCCGATATTGGAATTTGGTAGGGCCGCTGCCGAACTGTGACACCATGGGGGGTCCGGATGTCATGTGACAGGACGGATGTGCGTCCTGGACAGTTGGAGAATACATTACGGGAGCTTCGGATAAGGGCTTCCAGTTCTTTCTTTTGGTGTGGGTCGAGCTGTGGATTCAGGTCTACCACAGGATCAACTTTGTTTGCCGTCAAGGCCACCGCAGGCTGTTCTGGGACCCAGCGCTTTAACAGGTTGACGTGGTAGATCTGCTCACCCCTTCATCTCCCAGGCTGATGCACCCTATAATTTACAGGTAGGGCTGTCGCGATAACCGCAATATTGTAGTACCGCGCTACTGACAAGTCAACCGCAGAGGATTGCAAGTAACCGCAGCAACCACGATATTCACATGTTTTTTTTATAAGGCTATTCCCTTCTTGTTTTGAACTTGTTTTGCATGTGTATTGAATGTTAAACAAGTTCATAATGATAACAAGACTGTTTATCATGGTGATTTGTAGCCTACAGAGGCTTCGTGTATTTGCACAGACAGTGAATGAGAGAGATCGACTGAGCGCGTGCGATTACCTGCGTCTGTCTTTGAAGTCATATATATTTGTGAAAAGGTTGCCGTGTCAAAGGATAGCGAAATAGTTGTCGTATCATCCTTTTAACGTTCACGTCACGTGTATTTACCATAAATGGCGTCAGCAGCAGCGCTGGTTAGCATTCCACAGCGCGAGAAGCCGCGGGAAAATAAAATCAGCGAGTCACGCATTGAATCAATGCCATTTTGGTCTCTAATAAGTGAAGCATCAGCTTCAGGGTTACCCATGCGACGCATTGCTGCTCAGCTGAGCCTTGAAAAGTGGACCTCAAAGTTAAAAATAATTAACACCTTGTTTCATTACATCTCTTTTAATGAATCAGCTTTTTTGAACGTGTTCGCTGAATGAACGGTTTAATGACTCACTCAAAGACAGTCCGTTGTCGTAACAATGTGCGCGCTGAGTGAAAACCTTTCAATGCGCATATAGACGCTGTTTAGTTTCGGTTACATTGGTTACTGAAAATGTCCTCGTTTTTGTCCATGCTCCCCACATCGTAAACTTTATTTATATAGCAACAAATACATATAAATTAAATAAATAAATAAATGGCGGTAATACCGCATATCGCGCTATTGAGCCACTCAACATTACCGCAAGGGAAATTCCATAATTGCAACAGCCCTATTTACAGGTTCGACTCTCTCAACGACAGTGTACGGTCCCTGTCAGGAAGCCAGGAATTTACAGGCCTCTTTGGGTACTAAGACAGGACCTGGTCGCCAGGAAGGAACTCCCGAGGCTGCACTGGCCAACCCTAGAGTCGCTGCTGGGCACGTTGTGATTCAATAAAAGGGTCCTTGAACAGAGGCATTATCCGTTCAAATCTTTCTCTCAACTCTCGAACATGCTCAACCACCGTACTGTGGGGGGAAGGTTGATGCTCCCAGGCCTCCTTGGCAATGTCTAGCAACCCGCGGGGTTGTCGTCCAAACAGCAACTCAAATGGGGTAAAGCTCCTCAAAGAGGGACGGACTCAGGATAGTGGGTGGCATAATCCACCAGGACCAGAATGTGTTAGTGGCCCCATGCAGAATTTGGCAGCGACCACACGATGTCCATCCCGATGCATGAAAACGGCACCTCTATAACCGGTAGCGGAATCAGGGGGAGGGGGAAGGTCTCTGAGGAGCAGTTCGTCGGCATACTGCACAGGCCTGGCAGTGGCGCCGCACTTCAGAATTTATCCCTGGCCAGTGGAAGTGATCTCTTATCCGCTGCAATGTGTTCTCTGCGGCAAGGTGGCCAGCAAGCGGATGGGAGTGTGCCAGGTGACGGACCATCCCCGTTTCGCTCTTGGGTAGTATGAGCAGTTCCTTTAGTTCCCCCCGGCTTTCTGCTACACAGTATAATACGTAATTCTTTACAATTAGGTGTGGAGAGGGGTGTGGGGGTTGCTGGTGTTTGGTGCCATTGACTACCCTGACTTGTGACCAGCAGTGTTTCAAGCAATCGTCCTCTCAATGTTCTCTTCCTAGGGACCCGCTCCCTGTGATCTGCTGGAAAAAATCAGAGAAAACTTCAAGATTAGGTTGAGAAGACTCACCCGCTCTCTCACTCTCTGATGCAAGGTAAGCGCGGCGAGTTCTCGGTTTCTGGAGTTAGCCAGCCCCCCCCCCCCCCCCCCCCCTACCTGTCGCACAGGGTTTTTCGGGACATTGTGGAAGTTGCTCCAATCCTGGCCATTCTACTGCGTAGCAGTCTATCCAAAGTGACCTTCTCTACGATCTCAGTCACAGTGACATAGTTTGTCAACAACCATAGCTTAATGAGTCGGGTCGGTTGGGCCGCTTGCATACGGATGGGTACCCGCACATCATACACCCAATCATTGACCTTCTGAACAGCATAGACAGGGGAGAGTCCTTCTTGAGCCAGGATACCTTTCTTCAGAAAATCAAAGTCATCCAGGTAGGTTGGTGGGGGGGGGAAATAAACTTGTTGGGGGTGAGGAGTGGGGAGCCAGTGATATCTCGTCACTATATACTGTATATATAAATATAGCCTATATAGTTTTTATTAGTTACAAACCCGAATCGACCCGAATCAGAGGCTATTCATTAAACATTTTAATGTTTATTGAGTTTTTCTGAGTTTTCGGGACCCGTCGGACTCGGGTCGGGTAGCAGACCTCTACCACACACTCTTGTTATACTCCAAATATTTTCGATTCTTACATTAGCTCTGTATCTGAAATGCTGGTTGATTGCTGAAAATCTTCTCATCCACCACAGCTCTCAAACTGAACTCATATTCAAACTATAAATGCTTCCGCTCAATGAAACGGAGCCATGTATGAGAGCCATACAAGTTTGGTACAACATGAGGGTAAAATGATAACATAATTTTTTTTTTTTAAATGGACTATTGCTTTAAATATGAGTCTTTTAATTTACTTAATCAAATCCTTGAAGTCTGATTGTTGATTTTATCCCAGTGTGGTGACCCTCAACCTCTTTATAAAACTGCCTGAGTTTAAGAGAAAGAGAGCTAAATAAAGAAACAGACATTTTGTTGTAAAATGAATAGGATAGATTTAGAGAGAATAGAGAAACCAAGGGAAACCCACACACACACTCTTTTCTCCCTGCTGGAACCCTGACCCCTCCTTACAGCTTACACACTCTCACACTTTCACCTACACACACACACACACACACAAACTCCTGTCTCCTGCTGGAGCCCCACCCCTTCCTCACAGCTTATTTCTGTAAAGCCTAAAGTGAACGTCTCAGCCAGAATAATTCCTGCAGTGCTTTATCAGTTCCAGCGGCTCCAGTGATGATGATCTTCTGATACGGTGGAAACAGACTCCAGTGTCGTTGTGTTCTTTCAGATGTCAGTTCTCACATGTGCAGGCTTGTCTTGTCACTCATTGCTTTAGGAAAACTTTTGTTTCAAATGTCTCAAAAGCAGCTCATTACACTCACTATGCACTATGTACTCTGCTGTCTAGTGTATGAACTTTATAAGGTTTTGTCATATATAATAGACCATCTTCTTCCTCTTCATAAGGAAAGCTGCGAAGAAATGTGCTATTACTATTTGTGTTTAAACTTGTTTCATCTGATGGGCAGAAAATGTAATGAAATTACATTTTAATTAAGTAGCAACATCTATAGATAAGCTCTTTTAGTGAACTATATTAGTAAAGCCTCTAATATACTGATATGAACAAACTAGTGTGACATGATCAAAATCATTTCAAAACAAAATTCGTTTGGAGTTCATTTCAGGAGTTCGAAACAGCTTACCAAAGTGACCTTTCCAGAAACACCTCTGAACTCCCATTGGTCTGTGGTGATGATGTCATAGGTGGGTGTGTCTCTGAGGCTCCGCCTTCTCTGAGGTGTATTTCTCTCTGAGGAATTTCCCTTGCGGTACTTTTGAGTGGGTCAATAGTGCGATATGTGGTATTATCGCCATTTATTTATAGTTATTTGTTGCTATAAATAAGTGTTACGATGTGGTCAGCATGCATAAAAACTAGGACATTTTCAGTTACCAATGTAACCGAAACTAAACAGCGTCTCTGCGCATTGGGTCACTCAGCGCCCAGCACTGTTGCGCCAGTGGACTGTCTTAGAGTGAGTCATTAAACCGTTCATTCAACGAACACATTCAAAAACGCTGAGTTGTTAAAAGATAGATGCAATGAAACAAGGTGTTCATTACTTTTAACTTTTCAAGCCTCAGCTGACCAGCAATGCGTCGCATGGGTAACTTAAAGGGACAGTTCAGTAAGACTTTCGTTCATCTTCTGAACACATTAAGATATTTGTGATTAAATCTGAGAGCTGGATCACTCCTCCATAGGCTTCTAAGGGATTGAAACTTGCCAGCCCAGATAAGTTAGTAAAGACATTGTTAAAATAGTCCGAGTGACTACAGTTTATCAAGCGACGAGAATACTTTTTGTGCGAAAAAAACAAACAAAAATAGCGACTTTATTCGACTATTCCTTTTCTTCCTTGTAGGCCTGAAACGAGACTTCAAGAGATTTCCACGACGCGCACGCGCGAGAACTTAACTGAAGTAGTTGAAGGAGATCGCAATTCTCGCGCATGCGTCGTGGAAATCTCTTGAAGTCTCGTTTCAGGCCTACAAGGAAGAAAAGGAATAGTCGAATAAAGTCGCTATTTTTGTTTGTTTTTTTCGCACAAAAAGTATTCTCGTCGCTTGATAAACTTATAGTTGAGCCACTGTTGCGACATGGAATATTTAAACATTTTCTTTAATGACTTTCTGGGCCGTCCG
Source organism: Tiaroga cobitis (assembly GCA_030578255.1). NCBI lineage: Eukaryota > Metazoa > Chordata > Actinopteri > Cypriniformes > Leuciscidae > Tiaroga > Tiaroga cobitis. The sequence continues at coordinate 3,802,768 of CM060606.1, forward strand.
GTGTCATTCCCTTAGGGAGCCTATGGAGGAGTCATAAACCTCTCAGATTTAATCATAAATATCTTCATTTGTGTTCCGAAGACGAACGAAGGTCTTACGGGGTTGGTACAGCATGGGGGTGAGTAATTAATGACTTAATTTTCATTTTTGGGTGAACTAACCCTTTAACAAATATTAATAAATACTGTAAAAAAGTATTGCTCAATGTTAATGTTTGTTAATTAACATTAACTAATGGAACCTTATTGTAAAGTGTTACCCAACAACCACATAACCCATCCCATAACACCTTAGCAACCACATAACCCATCCCATAACACCTTAGCAACCACATAACCCATCCCATAACACCTTAGCAACCACATAACCCATCCCATAACACCTTAGCAACCACATAACCCATCCCATAACACCTTAGCAACCACAACACCCCAACATCACAGTGCTGTGTTTGCACTCTTGAGGAAATGTAATAATCTAGTTTTTGATTGCTGGATCCTCAGCCAAACAATCACACAGAAATATGTGTTGCCTAGGACTGTGAACAACAGTGAGATCTCTGAACCCTCTATAGAGAGAGTGTGATTCAGTGTGCCAAACACACACACTCACACACACACACACAGTCATGTCATGTATCTTTTATTACTCCGGCTGGTGTAATCCGCTAATTTCCTCCCTTGGAGACTGGAATCTGATTTATCAGTGTCTTCCTCTGAATACCCCCTGTCTCCTGCAGTGAATCGAGGGCTGGTCCCTGTCATCAGCGTAACGAGGCTCATTACCTGCCATTAGATCTCACTAAGAGCCTGTGTGGAGACAGTCGAGACACATTCACCTTTCTGTCAACACTGACCATCTCTGAGTCTTTATCTGCCCGACGACACACGGGTGGAGGAGCTGCAGGCCAGACTTACAGACGCTCACACACACACTCACACGTACGCACACACACATACACTAACCCGACCCCTAAACCTACCCATCACACGTTTTTTTACATTTTCAAAAAAACTCATTCTGTATGATTTATAAGCTTGTTTCCTCAGTTTCGCCACAGTGGCACGAGTCCCCATGAGTGTGTGTGCATTCAGGTTTAAGTCCCCCTCGGGATAGAAAAACATGTACACACACATCTCTGTTCACAGGGAGTAACTTTCCATTCATGAGGCGTGTGGCAAACCCTACTTCACAACCCATGCAAAAAACATGTACTCACTTAAAATTCCACTTAAAAGTTTATGGCTTGTTTGCATGTAGATGAGTTTTAGATGTGGCGAGAGCAGTGCTGGAGTGTGTGTGGCTCAGGGAATAAAAACACCAGCGGAAGGCAAACAAAGGATGAGAAAGTATTACAAATAAATAAGACAGTAGGCTAAGGTAAATATAAAGGGGGAAAAATGAATTAAAAAATGTTTTTGTTCCTTTGTAATCTAGAAGTTAGTTAGTGAGGCAAGTGTTAAAATCATAAACTTCACACTTCAGGATTTAATCCTCATTTTGAACCCCATTTTGTCCAGCAGTTTCTCCAGTAAGAAAATACGTTTTTTGAGGAAAACATTACAGGATTTGGTTTTCTCCAGCATTACCTTGTTGATTCAGTTTCAATTGATGAATTATTTTATTTAAACTGATGAATTATCTTTTATGAATTGTGATATTTGTCAGGCTCACGCTGTGTGTGTGTGTGTTCCTCAGGGCTGGGAGGAGAGTGTGGACGCAGCCGTCTCTCACCTCTTGAAGACGTGTCTGTCCCGCAGTGCTAAAGACCAGGCCGTCAGCCTGAGCAGCGGCCCGCTCACGCTCCCGAAGGACACGGCCCGACTGAAGAAGCACATCACGCTGCTGTGTGACCGGCTGGGCAAGGGTGGCCGTCTCTCGCTCTCCTCAGAGGCCAACGCTCCTGCAGCACTCATGATGCCAGGTCAGACACACACGCGCGCGCGCGCACACACACACACACACACACACACACACACACACACACACACACACACACACACACACACACACACACACACACTCATGATGCCAGGTCAGACACACACACACACACACACTCATGATGCCAGGTCAGACACACACGCGCGCACACACACACACACACACACACACACACACACACACACACACACACACACACGCGCGCACACACACACACACACACACACACACACTCATGATGCCAGGTCAGACACACACGCGCGCACACACACACACACACACACACACACACACACACACACACACACACACACACACACGCGCGCACACACACACACACACACACACACACACTCATGATGCCAGGTCAGACACACACTCACACACGCACTCTCTCTCACACACACACACACACACACACACACACACACACACACACACACACACACACTCATGATGCCAGGTCAGACACACACGCGCGCACACACACACACACACACACACACACACACACACACACACACACACACACACACACACACACGCGCGCACACACACACACACACACACACACTCATGATGCCAGGTCAGACACACACTCACACACGCACTCTCTCTCACACACACACACACACACGCGCACACACGCACACACACTCACACACACACTCTCTCTCACACACACACACACACACACACACACACTCATGATGCCAGGTCAGACACACACACACACACACATTCATGATGCCAGGTCAGACACACACACACACACACACACACACGACTCTAGATGGGCTTATAGCTCTATATGGAGCAGAGGAGCTGTTCCGCTGGGTCCTAAAGCCAGTTTCTCTTCAGTGCGCATTCAGACACACATGTAGACATTATACAATAATATTTTGGCAAAGTTTTAGCATTTTTAGTTAGAATTTTGAGCATTTATAGGGTTTATCTATGTGTACTGAAGCATTCCTTGCATTCCACTCATTCCTACGGGGGTCAGATTGACCCGAGAGGGAACGATTTGTTTCTTTTTTAAATTTCAACCACAAAACTCCTCGAATCCATTCAATTTTTTGTGTGTATTCGTGGTTCAAGTGCGGCAAAAAAGTCCTATGGTCTTGGACCCCTCTGATGAACACTCAATTTTTTACAAAATGAGTTTCGGGTCAGAATGACCCGAGGGGAAGATGAGAGTTAAAAAGAGTGAAGGAATCATGTGGATCCCAGTATAGAGCCTTGGGGTTCTCCACAGAGGATCCATGCTGGGAGACAGCAGGAGTTCCCACACTGAAACAGTCCCAATTCAGAGGCTAAACTCTTCAAAGTCCACGAGGCCGAGGCGAACGTTGTTAAATGGGACGTTCCACAGATGATGGCGGCTGCAGCAACATTTATGCTGGACTTTTTTGAAAGTGATATTCAACTCTCTGACAACAAAACCAGATTCACAGCCTGTTTTAATATGTTCAGCTCGGTCCATTTATGGACATAATAAAGAGCATAAACTATTGATGAAATCACATCTTGGTAAGATATAAGTCAACATTTGAACAGCTTAGATATTTGAGTAAGTTTTAACCCAATACTTACATTTAAAAGTGTAATCCGTAATTGGACTTTTCAGCCTGGGAAAAGCCTTCTGACACACACACACACACACACACACACTTAAACACACTCAACTAACCTCCCCACGCCAGACACACACACACACACACACACACACACACACACACACACATATCCACATACACACTTAAACCCACTCAACTAACCTCCCTACGCCAGACACACACACACACACTACACACACTTACTCACTTATAAACACTTTTAACAGACTTGCCATAGTGAATCAGAGTAAGACAAAAACACGTTTCAGAAGAAGGACTGATGTATTGACTAATTATTTACATTTTCATAGTGTATATTTAACTTACTGATATCTACACTAACCATACTTCTTCAGTTAATTATTCACAATACATTAAGAGGATACATTTTTTTCCAACAAGTCTTCTGAAATGATATGTTTAAATATGCAATTAATAATCTAATTAAAAATGCACTAATTTGCATACATGTCCAGAACAGAAATCTTAACATTGAATGAAGTCAGGTTCTAAAAATCTCGTTTGATTTTGTTGCCATATTAGACTTAGAGGTTTTTACAGAGGATTTTGGATTTCTCTTTTTATCACTGCATAAATCAGAAAATCCTCTCAACAAACCATTTTTTTTACTCAAGCAAGCAAGCAACCACCTAGCAACGACCCAGAATGCCTTTGAAACTGCACAGCAACACAACATGCTAAACCCCCCTAATAATGCTCAAATCACACTGCAGTTCCCATTCCCATGCGAGTTTTGCATACATATCCTAAAGAAAATCTAGTTTTTGGTAATAAACTACACCTTCTCATGTTACACTAATGCTATTGTAGTGACAGGATCGAGCGAATCGAGCTTTAATCTTCAGAGGACACATAAAACGCCCCAGATCCCTGAGGAATGTGTGAATGATTAGCTGGATGGGCCTGTTATCAGACGCCTGTCCTCCCGGTGTCTCGGACCCTGTGTGTGTGTAGATATGATCCTCTGGTCAGCTGCCAGTCGTGTGGAGGAGAATGAGTGAGTAATCTCAGGGAATCTGCTGAAATTGCTTTTGTCTGATGTAGTGCGTCTGCAGGAGGTGTTGCTCCGTTCCTTCAAGTTTAAAGTCAAACTCCTGACACTCTCTCTCACACACACACTTGTGTTTTATCCGTCTGATTTGTGTGTTCCTGTCTGCCGAGTCCTGCTCTCCCTTTCCCGACCTTGAGTTAAAGGTATGACATCACAGGGAAGGATCGCCACACTCCCTGAGCACCTGCCATATTTATCCTGTTTTTCTTTCTGTTTTCTGTTTTTAAGATCTCCTTGTGAATGATCCACTGGAGGTCACGGTTCGTTCAGGGAAGAGTCAGTGTTTGGCTCACTTGTTAAAGTCAAGCCATATTCACAGATTTGTGTAAAATGAGTTTCTTCCTCAAAAAATTGAAATGATGAATCAAGCGACCAAATAATAAAATGGCAGCTCAGATTATGAAACGCAATTTAATTTTCTCGTTTGATTAAGTATAAACTGAAACTAAAATAAAAATGAAATACAAATTAAATGAAAAGTGACAACTGCATTAAAATGCTGGACTGATAATACAAATATCAAATATAAATTGTATATTTTTAAATAGTGAACACAAATTATATTTCATTGTATTTTTGTTAAACTTTATGCTTCCTCAAATTAGGAAATTACATTGCATTAAAAGTTTTGGTTCATCATTTATGTAGCCGTTTTGAGAATTTATTATTTAAAGAAGATTTCTCATTTGAGCAGGTGTTTTAAAAAATGTACTTAATGTTATGTTATCTTTAGGCCAATTTAATATGTTAGCAAAAAACTAAATTCTATACAGTTGGGCAGTAATTTACATAATTTGACTCATAAAGTGAATGCTTATATAAGGAAAATTACAATGGGCTTAAAGTAGAGCCGTGTGGTACTCCACAGCTGATGCATGTATGATGAGGAGGATTTACCAATCCTGGCAGGCATAGTTCAATATTTAACTTAGAATAATAATGGGAAAAAGAACATACTTTGGTTGATGTTCATGCCTTAAATGATTAATATTAAAATCAATTGGATTTCCCAATTATTACACTTTGCCTATGCCAATATATGAAGGCATTTAAATACGAGTTTTATCAAACCTGTTCCTCATATCCAATAGTATATGGGCGCCTATTCTATTAGTTGATTTAAATATTTCAGACACGTCCATTGCTGAACTGTCTGTAAATAAAAACAATCGGAGTAGAATGACTAAGAACTCATATTGAGTGTGATTTAGTCGGCCGTGTCAGCAGCCTTTTGAAGAGGAACTCGCACTGCGTCGATGACGCTATGGGGAACGCCTCCACGTGAACCGGTGTCTGAAACGCTCATCTAATCACGACAATCCTATTGGCCGGCGACAGCCTATGACGTCACTACTAGTGCGACCCGGAAGTATATAAGGGGCGCCTAGAGAACATGTCAACAACTAATTTGTCTTCAGGGACTGTTTTGTTTGTACGCTTCAACCTGAAAGCTTCAAAAAGGTAATTATGGCTCGTGAAAACGCTTCAGGAAGTGTGTGCATCTGTGTCTTAGATATTTGACACCTGATGACACACACAACTTGTGCGTTTATTGTTTGGGCTCAGAGCACACAAAATCAGTTTCTGAGGGATCTGCTTGTGCCAACTATGAGGTTTCCCTTGATAAAACTCGACTCTCGCCTGCACTCTTGCCGAGGGAAGGGGGACAGACATCTGTACCAGGCGGTTCAGGTTCCGCTCGTGCTGAGTTTGAGAGAGAGAGTTGTTTATCTTTCACGCTCCTCTGAGACTCGTGAGAGTAAGCTGTAGGATCCCCTTGTTAGGGTCATTATTCAGAGTACTTTGCTACCCATAGCTCGTATGATATCACCCTTCACCACCCAGGCTCAGGTAGAGACAGATTAGTTACTCCCTCCCACTTGGGATGGTTGAATATGCTCCCTTAGAGCCGAAGCACTGCCCGGGCCAACGCCCATGACATTCAAAGCTGTAGGCCTTACAGTCGGCCTCCTCGATAGTCCGGTAGCGTAAGACTGTACTCCCCTTGTTTTAAAGGGTCGATAGCACTTCTGCTGGGTACACTACCTGTTCGCAATGTAAACCTTAGAGCTGGAGGCGCTCCCCTAATTAGGGTCCCTTTCAGAGTGCCCAGCCTCCACAGGGCCCTGAAGCACTGTGTGGATCCAGGATTGAGTAGAGTTACTCCTCTACTCTCTTTAAGAACCTTTTACTCTCCAGGATGCCCGTCTCTATGATCCGGTCTGTGAGTGATTGCTTCCACTATCTGGAGTCCTCCCTATCGGATGCCTCCACAAGTGTGGCAAATAATGTTAGATACTGTTTAGGAAACAGACGGGTTGTTGGCAAGACTAGGTCAGTAAATTAGACCAGGTCAGCCTCCCTGGTGGCATGTGGGGTTGACTTTATGTTCCCCTCAGAAAGTGACTGGACTCCTTTGGACACCCTGGCCATATTCCCTTAAAGGAACCCCTTCCACAGAAGCTGTTGGTTTCAAGCCTTTGATCGGCCTTGTTAGGCCTTCACTGTATCGGAGGCTTCTTTGAGGCTTATTGCTTGCTCTTCAGACGATAAGTTGGTAACATGTTCTCTCGGCACCCCTTATATACTTCCGGGTCGCACTAGTAGTGACATCATAGCCTGTCGCCGGCCAATAGGATTGGCGTGATTAGATAAGCGTTTCAGACAGCGGTTCACGCGGAGGCGTTCCCCATCGATGCAGTGTCTCCTTCCCTGTTCTCAGGGAACAGAGGCTACAGTCGTAACCTAGATGTTTTCTGTGCTGCTAGAGCCGTGACCAGCTGTGAATGTGGAAACATAGAAGAAACAACAACTTAATTGTTGATAGGAGCCTGAAACTCATGGTGCAGAACTGCTGAGTGGTGTGGAGCATAGCGTATTAACATGGTCTTACCTACTTTCAACACTCACTTCAACTTCCTGACTACTTCTGGAAGCAATGTCATCACAAGACTAATAGAGTGTATGCGCGTCACGTCACCGTCGGCCGAAGTGACTGTGGTTACACACGCTGAGTGGCAGAAACACTGAGCGGCAGCATTGGTTTTCAGCGTGAATGCTGTGAAAAACACAAAACACATCTAAACTGGGAAAGAGCTTTGAGATTGACTGAACAACTAGATTTGACAAGAAATCTGAGGTATGTTTTTACACACTGCCGAGAGCTACAGAACAGAGGAGCACATGAATCGCTGCAATTCATGGAAACATCTGGATCCAGGCAGCGAACGGTGGATTTGCAGTTATTATTCTGTGTCAATATGCTGAATTATGGGGTACAATCATACCCTATATATTGTATTGTTATATATTGTACTGACAAGTCATCAATTAAATATTTACCATCATATATTCTGCATAATTGGACGTTTTTAAATAAACTCTGACAAAAACGAAATGTTTTAAGGCTGGACGATATGATGATTTAGGCAAATTTGCTTTATGTATTTCCCCGGTGTGGAAATCAGGCTCAAATAAACGTCAGTAAACACGATTCTGCTGCATCTCAATATCATTATCACTGGACCTTTGGTGAGTTATAAGGATCACTATATCGAGTCTAAACTGATAATCGTTTGTTTTACTGTTGTTTTCTCAGTTTCTTCTATTAAACTCAGTCCCTCCGCAGCTCTTCTGCCACTCAGTCCGGCTGAGGGAGTGTGTTCCCGCGGGAAACTCAATGCATAACCTCTATTAACCTCTAGTTGTCTTTAAAGCTTGACCTAAACAGGACTCCATTCTCAAATCTAAAACCCAGTGATAGTAAAATCAGTCACTCTCCGTTGAGCTGATGGTGTAGTGAAGTGTCGAGCACAGACACACCTGTGTTATAAGAGCCCGTTTCTGGTCTGAAATATCACTCCTACATGAACAGCCTGGGTAAATATTAGAGCAGGATTATGATAATCTTTCCTGAGGAAAGTCAGCAGTCTCACGAGATTTGTCTATTTGGGGTATGTGGTGTGAAAGAGGATTGTGGGTAAGGGGCTGGACAGAGAGACCCTTCAAAGCTCTTAATTCTGGCTGATCCTCAGCGCGCACACACACACACACACACGCTGGGCGTCAGATCCGTCTGATGGAGTCCAGCAGGTGCGCTACAATCTGATCATCAGTTTCTGGATGTTTATAACCCGCTGTTGTGTTCAGTACCTGTGTGTCAACAGTGTTCTCTATCAAGAGCAAAGGAAAGCTCACACTGCTCTCTGTGTAGAGCGTAACCCCGTAAACTCGCATGAAATGTCAGAATTTTTTTTTTTTTAAATGGAACCATTTATTGAAACTTCAGACAAAATATTAAACAAAAACATTAAAAAAAAAGTTTAATGCTTTGCATCATATTTGATAAATCAGGCTTTTATGTCTCATATAGTCTGAGATAGTAAGAATTTGGAGGAAAAAACAGAGGCCCAAACTGAGCAAATAATGGAATTTGATGCAGATGCTGATATTTATATAGACACAAATGAAGATGCGTGTAATGTAAATCAATGAGATCTTTATAACAGTATAGCAGATACTTTAATACAATACATACATATCAATATCTGCCAATAGTAAGATGATATTTAAATGCTTAGTTTTATTAAAAAAAAAAATGCAATGCAATACAATGATGATTGACAGATGAACAAACAAACCTTCCTCAAAAGAATGATGATCATATTTGACACTCATGATTTTTCTAATAAATTATAAAATAATCAAGTCAGTCAGAGACAGAAGCTCTGCAGGAGATCGAGTGCGACAGGGGTTTTAGGATCATGTTGATCTTTTAGAAATGCATGCATCAGATCAGGGTTCACAGGGTTAGGCCTCCTTCGGTCGCTTGTCGATCATGGGTATTGCGCCCTAAGAGTTCGTAGTGTTGCGACTAAAACAGCATTGTCGGTGGCTGGTGAGTCCAATGCGGGAATCACAGTCACAGGGTTAATCTGACGAATAAGTGGAGTACAGAGTTAAACTAAGAGTGTGTGAGTGTTAATGCTGAGTGTGTGTGTGTTCTGCAGTGAGTTGCGAGTCGATCCCTGAGCCGGTGGTTGAGCAGGAGGAAGAAGCGCTTCAGGACTCGACTCAGTTCATCAAGAAGAAACAGCCGTCCAAGAGAGTCAAGAGCAAGTCAGGTAAGACTTCACCTCAGAAACACTGAGGTTTCTCACACACACACTCTCTCTCACACACACACACACACACACACACTCTCTCTCTCTTACACACACACACACACGTACATATACACACACACACACACACACGTGTTGTTCATGTGTTTCAGCAGGTCAGCAGCACAGGCCTTCATGTGATTAACCCACGCAGACACTGGTAATGAGCTGAAGATCTGTCAGGAGATGTGTCACACACACACACACACACACACACACACACACACACACACGCATGCACACACACACACACACACACAGTCACTCACTCTCACACACACACACACACAGAGACACACACAGAGACACACACACACACACACACACACTCTCACACGCATGCACACACACACACACACACACACACACACACACAGTCACTCACTCACACACACACACACACAGAGACACACACAGAGACACACACACACACACACACTCTCACACGCATGCACACACACACACACACGCATGCACACACACACACACACACACAGAGACACACACACACACACACAGAAGATCAATACACACCCACAAATCTTGACCTTCTAAATCACTAAATTGCTAAAATCCAGTTTAATTACGGTAATACACAATAGAAAGAAAGAAACATCATTCAAGTCCTCTGTTAAGTTGAACAAATCTCCTTAGTGTTGGAATGTGTGAAATTGTCAGTAATTATTGAGTATTTTGTGTGTAACAGCTTTGAACTGTTCAGATTCCTGTGTGCTTTACGAGTCTCTATACAGACGGCTGAGATGAACACTAGAGGCAGTAAAACACCAACAACTTCTTCCTTTCACACTAATTATGGTTATCAATTAATAAAGGCACAGTTCCTCTCAGAGTGCCGTTTACTGACCTCAGAACAGTCTTACCTCAGTGTAGTGGGCCAATTACCATTTATTTATAATGCACATAATGATACAACAATGTTGATCACAGTGCTACACAAACAATAACACATTCAAATATAACAAACACAAATAACTATAAATAAAGATAAATAAATGATTTGTGGTCGACCATTAGTGTTTTATGACGGCCGATGCAGATCTCAGAGCGCTGGCTGATACACGACAATACCATATCACCGTTTCATGAAAACATTCATAACAATTTACATCTGCTTTCAGAATATTTACTAAATTTGAAAAAAAAATTGAAAATGAATATAAAAAAATAATAAGTTGTTCAAATGTTATATCTTGATAAAAAAATCTGTAAAATAAACAAACTTCTTGATTCAATAAACCTACTGTAGTATTTCTCACAAATAAAGAAATAGTAAAAATATTAATAAAAAGAAAGTAAACACTGTAACCAACCAGCCACTCACGGTTAATTTGGTCGAATATATTAACCATATTTTTTCAAAAAAGAAGTGACATGAATATATGACTGTCCGACTGGATAAAGTGCAGTATATAGTTTGATATTGGGGGTTTTAAAGTCACACACACACACACACGCACACGCACGCACACACACACACACACACAGACAGACACACACACGCACACACACCGGCTACAGATGCTCACTTCAGAAATCACAGCTGGCAAAGTCTGTGAAATAAAATATCTATTAGAAATGATATAAATGCATATTTGCTGATGATAAATGAGAACGTTTTATAGAAACGCATAGATGTTATTATTTTTCATATACCATTTACTTTGTTTAACAGTTCTGTGTAATAAACGATTAACTGTTAAACGAAGAGGGTGAAGTAATGAAGATGGAGAACGAGTCTGACACCGGCTCATCTCAGCCGTGCTCTTCAGACGCTCCACTCACTCACTCCTCGACTGCACACCGCCAGTAACTTACAGCCAGGACAATGTCTAAAGAGGAATATCAAATAAAGTGTTCCCAGAAATCTGTCCGGCTGGTGTGATGATCACAGAGAAGAGCTGCATCTCTACAGCCAGAGGGACGCTTTCCAGTGAGCAATGCTGACTATTGACAACTTGGTAACACTTTATTTGAAGGGGTGTGCATAAGACTGACATAACACCTTCATAATCATGACAGGACACAGGACTCAGGACATGAATATGAAGGAGGGTTTATGCATGTTTATGACAACTGTCATTAAGTGTCATTCGCTCAATTATGACATTTTTAATGCAAATATGACATTGTTTGAGATGTCTTTGTTATGACAACTTGACATTACTAAGACATCACAACCTGTCATAAATATGTCATAAACATGACATAGCAGATTAATTATCAAACTTAAAGCACTTAGCTTTATGGGTTAACATTACATTAAACTGTCAGGTGGTTTTGACATTGGCTGTCATGAGGCATTATAACTGTGTCATGAATATTTCTCTTGACCTCGACTACAGTGGTACACATTGAATTTGTCATTAAAATGTTATAATGGCCTCATGACAGCCAATGTCAAAACCAACCACAGTTTATGTAATGTTCTGGAGGAACCCTGACAGCTGATTGGCTAGTTGTGTTTAAAGCGGTGGATCTGCTCAGACATGCTCCTCAGTCGCCAGCTCACTTCTGTCATTAACTGAGTGATTAAACATGTTCCATTCCTCCTGACACACACACACACACAGAGGAAGCCATTAAACACGTGAGGAAGGAGATCTGATACAGCTGAAAGGATTCAAACATGGTCTCTGATGTGAATGGAAACAGAAGCCACTCTTTCATGTGTCTTTCATCTGTCCAGAGCTGTGTATCACTCATCAGATCCGCTGTGAGACTCTGCAGTCACACAACATATTTATGAACATGATTTCCGGCTATTAAACGCCTAAATTCAGATCCATGTAGTTCTTGCAGTGGCTTCACTGCCGATCGACTCCAGTATTTTTTAGTTATATGATTGCAATAGTAGATCCCTCACTGCCATATGCACACACTTAAGAAAAGTGTTGTAATTAAAGTTCAACATGATTATGGAGATGAATAGTATAACTCATTTCTTCATCTAAATGTAGCTTCATTACATAAAAAATCTTCATTACATGAGATGTCATTTTCATCATTTCAAGTGTTGAAAATGAACCTTGTGGACTGTATTTTTTGCATTTTATATGTCTTCATTTTCTTTATATATTATATCCACTGAAGAAACAACACACACATTCACACAAAGATAGCTTGCTGGTTAATAGTGTAAAATGTTGTTTGTGTTAACACACACTCTTCTGAGTGTTCACCTTCATTGTATTTTTGGTTTGTTTAGTATATTAAAGTTCAAGGTGCAATCTTTTTTGTTATGCTGGTTGAAAGTCTCATATCCTGATCGCAATCACTGTGTTAAGTTGTCTAAATGTATCTTTATAAATGTACATCGTCTGTGGAAGGCGTAGGACCATAAAATGTTCGTTCAATCATTTCATTTGGTCTGAATGACGTGATATAATGTGTTCTCTGTCAGTCATCGTGTGTTTTACACCATATGCCATCAGCGCTGCAAAGAAATGTTTTGCATTACCAGAAAACATGTTGTTTGTGTTTAAGACATCCCTCGAGCTTCCACACGGCACAATCATCTTTCCTGACAGAGAATAGTCCTACTGTAGTACAGTCGACGTACACATCAGCAACATCTACAGGGTTGCCAACTTTAGGACTTTGGCTGGAGTGAGCCTGTAAAATGTCAGTGCGCGCGGAGAAATTTCTTTGGTAACCCTAACCCTAATTTTAAAAATGTCAGTCCTTGTTTACCTATAAACCCTGATTTATGCAACAACAACAAAAATAGAATGGAAACGTTTTTTTTTTTTTTCAAAATGTACAATTAATTTATTGATTGCACTATATAAAAAATAAAGATAGAGGTGATTAAATAACAAACATATAAAACAACAAAATCTAAACATTAAGAAATCTCAAAACAAAAGGGACACATAATAGTTACTCCACCTCCCCAGAAAACCACAACACACACGTTTCACAGATTGTCTGCAAGAGCTCTGTATCTGAAGCAGGGTTCGATCCGTTCATGAACAATCCGTTCATTGCGTCTGTCACGTGACAAATGAACGAAAGACTCGGAAGGTAAAGTAATTATTTGTTCTCTGTAAATTATTTTTGACTGCATATAATGATTTCTTAATTCAGAATATGATAAAGACTGCGTAGGTGGATGTGTTCGGGGAATTTGGCTGTTAAAAGTAAGTATAACATTCAGCCTTTTAAATGAACGAAATGACTCGAAAAAAAGATTCGTTCATTTTAATGAACGAGATCGAACAAGCGAGTCAGTAAAATGATCCGAACTTCCCATCACAGGGTGCCATCAAGTGACGTGTGTGGTGTCAGTCTTGTTTAGGCCAGTAACTGAAAAGGTTCGCTCAGCATCCGCATCTGAGTGTGGCAGGCTCAACACAATCTGGACAACCTGTGATAATTTGGGGAATTTTAAAATGCCACTTGCCCGATTTCCAAAAGTAATTTGTACCATGAGCCTATTTTCATTGAGCAATTAGCTAGCCCACATAACGCACGTCAGACGTTTGTAACTATAGACGTCTGTAGGCTACTCTCGGCACACAGACTGATAAGGCAAGGCTACGTCACTAGTGACAAGGCACACCATTTTATTATCTGCTTACCTTGATTGCCATCCAAACTTTCAAACGTGCATCAGTCGGCTCCGACTCCAAACCTGAACCTGTGCTCTGAACTCTCTCTGAACTTTTCACACGCAACTGACGTATCAGGTGCAAGGTTTCCAGCGAATCAGCGATCAGAGAATACTGGCGTGAGAACTGTAGGCAGATGTTACAGCTGTGGGCCTTAAACTCCTCTCCTGTCATTAATACGCTGTGGTCTAGTCATCAACAGAAAATTAACGGATTGAGAGGGGAGAAAAATGGATTTTGGCGTGACATTTCTTGCGTGTGCGTGAGCGTGAGATTGAGGCTGAAAGCGTGAGTGTCACGCCAGATGCGTGAGAGTTGGCAACCCTGATCATGCTACACAACGCTTCATTGTAGAGAACTTGTGACTTGTGTCATATGCATAATTGGAGAACATACGCTAAACATTCCTGTATCCAAAACTGTCTCCTCTCCGTGTCTCTGCATGATCACTCGTGTTCTTAAACTTCACAAATGCATCTGATTATGAATATTAATAAAAAATAACAACAATACTGCTACATAATATTAAATAATACAGTTTTAGTCTTCAGACGGAGATTTGCAGGGATCGCATGCTTTCAATGCTAGCATGCTAAAGTTAGCATGTCCCAGATCCCCTACTGCACCTTTAATAGTGCTGTGAATCCTCTGTGCTTCGCCTCGTCGTCTTCCTCCTCCTGACCGCGATGAATATAATATCTAAGTATCCGCATAACTGTGGCTGAATGACCCGTACATCACCAGATCCTGGAGCTAAGATACTCTCTTTATATCTAACCGAGGCCAGATTTTTTAGTCAAATCCATTTTAAATGCTCCCAAAAGACAAAAAAATGCATTTGATAATTAACTTGCATGATTATTGTAGGAACAGAATCAATATTCCCCCAAAGTGGTCGTGTTTTGGTGAATTTCACCAGTTTGACGCCATTAGGAACAGCTTACTAATTGTAATTGTCCGAGCTCAGTGTGTGTTGTGTTCATCAGTGTGTGTTGTGTTGATCAGTGTGTGTTGTGTTCATCAGTGTGTGTTGTGTTCATCAGTGTGTGTTGTGTTCATCAGTGTGTGTTGTGTTCATCAGTGTGTGTTGTGTTCATCAGTGTGTGTTGTGTTCATCAGTGTGTGTTGTGTTCATCAGTGTGTGTTGTGTTCATCAGTGTGTGTTGTGTTCATCAGTGTGTGTTGAGTTCATCAGTGTGTGTTGTGTTCATCAGTGTGTGTTGTGTTCATCAGTGTGTGTTGAGTTCATCAGTGTGTGTTGTGTTCATCAGTGTGTGTTGTGTTCATCAGTGTGTGTTGTGTTCATCAGTGTGTGTTGTGTTCATCAGTGTGTGTTGAGTTCATCAGTGTGTGTTGTGTTCATCAGTGTGTGTTGTGTTCATCAGTGTGTGTTGAGTTCATCAGTGTGTGTTGTGTTCATCAGTGTGTGTTGTGTTCATCAGTGTGTGTTGTGTTCATCAGTGTGTGTTGTGTTCATCAGTGTGTGTTGTGTTCATCAGTGTGTGTTGTGTTCATCAGTGTGTGTGTTCATCAGTGTGTGCTGTGTTGATCAGTGTGTGTTGTGTTCATCAGTGTGTATCTGTGTGAATCTGTGTGTGTATCTGTGTGTTTATCTGTGTGTTTATCTGTGTGTATCTGTGTGTGTATCTGTGTGAATCTGTGTGTATCTGTGTGTTTATCTGTGTGTATCTGTGTGTGTATCTGTGTGTATCTGTGTGAATCTGTGTGTGTATCTGTGTGTATCTGTGTGTGTGTGTGTGTATCTGTGTGTGTATCTGTGTGTGTATCTGTGGGTGTGTGTGTGTATCTGTGTGTGTATCTGTGTGTATCTGTGTGTATCTGTGTGTGTATCTGTGTGTATCTGTGTGTGTATCTGTGTGTGTGTATCTGTGTGTGTATCTGTGTGTATCTGTGTGTGTATCTGTGTGTGTATCTGTGTGTGTATCTTTGTGTGTATCTGTGTGTGTATCTGTGTGTATCTGTGTGTGTATCTTTGTGTGTATCTGTGTGTGTATCTGTGTGTATCTGTGTGTGTATCTGTGTGTGTATCTGTGTGTGTATCTGTGTGTATCTGTGTGTGTATCTGTGTGTGTATCTGTGTGTGTATCTGTGTGTGTATCTGTGTGTATCTGTGTGTGTATCTGTGTGTGTATCTGTGTGTGTATCTGTGTGTATCTGTGTGTATCTGTGTGTGTATCTGTGTGTGTATCTGTGTGTGTATCTGTGTGTGTATCTGTGTGTGTATCTGTGTGTGTATCTGTGTGTATCTGTGTGTGTATCTGTGTGTGTATCTGTGTGTGTATCTGTGTGTGTATCTGTGTGTATCTGTGTGTGTATCTGTGTGTGTATCTGTGTGTGTATCTGTGTGTATCTGTGTGTATCTGTGTGTGTATCTGTGTGTATCTGTGTGTGTATCTGTGTGTGTATCTGTGTGTGTATCTGTGTGTGTATCTGCTTCAGACGAGCCAGAGAGCCTCAACAAAACTGGCTTTGTGTCGTTTTTAACAAGATACCTTTAAGTTTGTTAAAAGGAAGCGATGAACAGTAAAATGTAGTTTTCCAGAGTCCAGCTGTGCAGTGTGTGTGAACCGCACTCGTGAGCTATCAGAGGATCAAGTGTGTGTGTGTGTGTGTGTGTGTGTGTGCTGCTTTTCCTTCCTTTACCAGTGGGGGAATGTTGATCATGTGTGTTTGAGTTATGATTGGTCAATCGTCAGTTTAATCAGTAGTTTTTCAGAAAAGAAGTATTTTAAAGATCCTAAAACAAATATGTTCTTTCTCTCTTTCCCGGCCTGTGCGGATACGTGTAGTTACTTCCCTCCAATTACGCTGGAAAACTGGGATATGGTCCATGATAAATATTGAGGGATGTAAATGAGATGCGTTTCCAGGTCGCTCTCGTAGAAGTGCAGAGCAGAAGTGTGTGTGGATGCAGAGCAGAAGTGTGTGTGGATGCAGAGCAGAAGTGTGTGTGGATGCAGAGCAGAAGTGTGTGTGGATGCAGAGCAGAAGTGTGTGTGGATGCAGAGCAGAAGTGTGTGTGGATGCAGAGCAGAAGTGTGTGTGGATGCAGAGCAGAAGTGTGTGTGGATGCAGAGCAGAAGTGTGTGTGGATGCAGAGCAGAAGTGTGTGTGGACAGATGTGTTCACTTCATTATTACTGATCACAGATTACACATGTATAGACACTCATTCCACAAATCATCAAAACACTTCATTATATTTCTAGATTTAATGTTTTTTAAGGGAAACATTCTCCCAAAAAATATGATCAGATTTTCTCAGAAGTTATGAATCCCTCTTCTCATGTCAGCAAAGCCTCTGCATATGAAAATCTGGATTATACAACATTCATATATATATACATTTTTAATACAACCTACACAATATAACAATTGTATTATTTATTTAAGAGTTAGTTTACCCAAACACAAAAATGTAGTCATCTTTTACTCAAAGCCATATGCCATTCATTCATCTTTAGAACAAAAATGTTAAAAATTAAGTTTTAATGTTCTCTCATCACTTTGTGTTCATTTAATCAACATTTTTAGGCTTAAGTGCATCTGACGTTGTAAGTCTTCTGGACACAGTTGTGTGGTGAACAAATGTAATGTAGGCTTTAATGAACATATAAACACATGAACACACACACACACACACACAGTGCATGGTGAAGGGAAGCTCGAACTGATAGAACTGATGACGCGCTGGACTTTCAGTGGATTGACAAAAAATGGTGAAATAATATTAAAAACCATTGTGTTTCAAAGATGAACAGAAGTCGTGCAGGTTTGAGTAAAAGATAACAGGATTATTGTTTTGCACTGGTTGAGATAGTGGATAGTCCACCAGACGAACTGTGAAACGCATCAGTGAAAGCTCACAGGAATCCTCGTGTGACGCACGCTTGCTTCAGCGAGGTTTATTTTCGTGTGTGTGTGTCTGAATAAAAGCCTAGATTCATCGGTTCATCATATGAAGCGATGGTGTTTCTTCAGATGATGTGGACCGAGAGTGCTCATGTGGACTCTCCGATCTCTGCATGACCGCTGTGAAGGAGAGGACGGTCCACGGAGGAACTCTCTCAAGGCCTTTACAAATATCTGCATTTGTGTTCGGAGAGTCGTACATGTTTAGAACGACATGAGGGTGAGGAAATTATGACAGAATTCTCGTTTTGGGGTGAACGAACTCTATAATTACTTCTATGCCTTCTATTTTATGTTAATATGCACAGACAACTATACGTAAAAAGCCTTTGCTGGGTTTAAACATCAAAACAAGTAGATCTCTGAGTTTAGAATGAAGCTCTGGTGGAATCACAGGTGTTTGATTCAGGAGGTCATGGTGAGATCATGATGAGGTCATGGTGAGGTCATGGTGAGATCATGATGAGGTCATGGTGAGGTCATGATGAGGTCATGGTGAGGTCATGATGAGATCATGATGAGGTCATGGTGAGGTCATGGTGAGATCATGATGAGGTCATGGTGAGGTCATGATGAGATCATGATGAGGTCATGATGAGGTCATGGTGAGATCATGGTGAGGTCATGGTGAGGTCATGATGAGGTCATGGTGTAACTTTACTAAACATTATTTTATTAATCCGCTATATTGATGGTACTTTTGGAAGGATATTGGTTTACCGATGGCCTTTTGTGTTTGAGCTGAACTCAGGCTTGAGAGTGTGTAGACATTTAAGAGGTGGTTGTGTCCACCTTTATTTATTGTAATATTTATTATTTATTTATTAATATTGCATGATTTTAAAAATAAAACATGATTTCTCATCTCACTAATCAATTGTTTCTTATTTTCACTGCATGTCTCTCAGGTGTCGAGGGCTAGTGCGTCTTCGAGCTCGCGTTCAGTATGAGGAACACACTCAACTACTGTTAGAATCAGAGACTCTAAGACTTTTAATCTATTTAACATTATTGTGATCACGTTGAGTATTGAGTGTGTGTTCAGGGTCGCTTGAGGTCGTGCCGATCTTCCCGAAGCCTCGACTGGAACGCTGATCCAGGTTGAGCTTCTATTCTCTATTTTTACCCTCAGCTGTTGTAATTAACCTCGTCTATTAGCTTCAGTAAACTGGCTCAGAGGTCAGAGTCCTGCACAGAAGAGTCGAGCTGAGAGAAGGAGAGAAGGTCTGAGAGAAGGAGAGAACGAGAGAAGGTCTGAGAGAAGGAGAGAAGGTCTGAGAGAAGGAGAGAACGAGAGAAGGTCTGAGAGAAGGAGAGAACGAGAGAAGGTCTGAGAGAACGAGAGAACGAGAGAAGGTCTGAGAGAAGGAGAGAACGAGAGAAGGTCTGAGAGAAGGAGAGAACGAGAGAAGGTCTGAGAGAAGGAGAGAAGGAGAGAAGGTCTGAGAGAAGGAGAGAAGGAGAGAAGGTCTGAGAGAACAAGAGAACGAGAGAAGGTCTGAGAGAAGGAGAGAACGAGAGAAGGTCTGAGAGAACGAGAGAAGGTCTGAGAGAACGAGAGAAGGTCTGAGAGAAGGAGAGAAGGTCTGAGAGAAGGAGAGAACGAGAGAAGGTCTGAGAGAAGGAGAGAACGAGAGAAGGTCTGAGAGAAGGAGAGAACGAGAGAAGGTCTGAGAGAAGGAGAGAAGGAGAGAAGGTCTGAGAGAACAAGAGAAGGAGAGAACGAGAGAAGGAGAGAACGAGAGAAGGTCTGAGAGAACGAGAGAAGGTCTGAGAGAACGAGAGAAGGTCTGAGAGAAGGAGAGAACGAGAGAAGGTCTGAGAGAAGGAGAGAACGAGAGAAGGTCTGAGAGAACGAGAGAAGGTCTGAGAGAAGGAGAGAACGAGAGAAGGTCTGAGAGAAGGAGAGAACGAGAGAAGGTCTGAGAGAAGGAGAGAAGGAGAGAAGGTCTGAGAGAACAAGAGAAGGAGAGAACGAGAGAAGGAGAGAACGAGAGAAGGTCTGAGAGAACGAGAGAAGGTCTGAGAGAAGGAGAGAACGAGAGAAGGTCTGAGAGAACGAGAGAAGGTCTGAGAGAAGGAGAGAACGAGAGAAGGTCTGAGAGAAGGAGAGAACGAGAGAAGGTCTGAGAGAAGGAGAGAAGGAGAGAAGGTCTGAGAGAAGGAGAGAACGAGAGAAGGTCTGAGAGAAGGAGAGAAGGAGAGAAGGTCTGAGAGAACAAGAGAAGGAGAGAACGAGAGAAGGAGAGAACGAGAGAAGGTCTGAGAGAACGAGAGAAGGTCTGAGAGAAGGAGAGAACGAGAGAAGGTCTGAGAGAACGAGAGAAGGAGAGAACGAGAGAAGGTCTGAGAGAAGGAGAGAACGAGAGAAGGTCTGAGAGAAGGAGAGAAGGTCTGAGAGAACAAGAGAAGGAGAGAACGAGAGAAGGTCTGAGAGAACGAGAGAAGGTCTGAGAGAACGAGAGAAGGAGAGAAGGTCTGAGAGAACGAGAGAAGGAGAGAACGAGAGAAGGTCTGAGAGAACGAGAGAAGGTCTGAGAGAACGAGAGAAGGAGAGAAGGTCTGAGAGAACGAGAGAAGGTCTGAGAGAACGAGAGAAGGAGAGAAGGTCTGAGAGAAGGTCTGAGAGAACGAGAGAAGGAGAGAAGGTCTGAGAGAAGGTCTGAGAGAACGAGAGAAGGTCTGAGAGAACGAGAGAAGGAGAGAACGAGAGAAGGTCTGAGAGAACGAGAGAAGGAGAGAAGGTCTGAGAGAAGGTCTGAGAGAACGAGAGAAGGAGAGAAGGTCTGAGAGAACGAGAGAAGGTCTGAGAGAACGAGAGAAGGAGAGAAGGTCTGAGAGAACGAGAGAAGGTCTGAGAGAACGAGAGAACGAGAGAAGGAGAGAAGGTCTGAGAGAACGAGAGAAGGTCTGAGAGAACGAGAGAACGAGAGAAGGAGAGAAGGTCTGAGAGAACGAGAGAAGGTCTGAGAGAACGAGAGAACGAGAGAAGGTCTGAGAGAACGAGAGAAGGTCTGAGAGAACGAGAGAAGGAGAGAAGGTCTGAGAGAACGAGAGAAGGTCTGAGAGAACGAGAGAAGGAGAGAAGGTCTGAGAGAAGGTCTGAGAGAACGAGAGAAGGAGAGAAGGTCTGAGAGAAGGTCTGAGAGAACGAGAGAAGGTCTGAGAGAACGAGAGAAGGAGAGAACGAGAGAAGGTCTGAGAGAACGAGAGAAGGAGAGAAGGTCTGAGAGAAGGTCTGAGAGAACGAGAGAAGGAGAGAAGGTCTGAGAGAAGGTCTGAGAGAACGAGAGAAGGTCTGAGAGAACGAGAGAAGGAGAGAACGAGAGAAGGTCTGAGAGAACGAGAGAAGGAGAGAAGGTCTGAGAGAACGAGAGAAGGTCTGAGAGAACGAGAGAAGGAGAGAACGAGAGAAGGTCTGAGAGAACGAGAGAAGGAGAGAAGGTCTGAGTGAAGGAGAGCTGAGAGAAGCAGAGAATGACAGAATGCGAGATTGAGAGAATGCGAGATTGAGAGAATGAGAGATTGAGAGAATGAGAGAATGAGTCACTGCTGGCCACAGTTGCTCCGGCCCGACCGACCGGATTACAGAGCGTTTCATTCAGCCAATCAGATCATCTTAGACCCACACGAGTCGTGTGCTGTCACACACACACACACACACACACACACACACAATCAGATCATCTTAGACCCACACGAGTCCAGTGTGCTGTCACACACACACACACACACACTCAATCAGATCATCTTAGACCCATACGAGTCCAGTGTGCTGTCACACACACGCGCGCACACACACACACACACAAACACACACACACACACACACCAGCAGCCACACGCCCTTGACCTCACACACACACACACACACGCACGCACGCACGCACGCACGCACACACACTGAGGAGAGTGTAAACTGTAATGAAGTTTACAGTCTGAGTAAAAGAGTGTATTGATTGTTTTCCACTTTCATCTGCACATCTCTCGCATGTTAAACACTTTCCTTGTTCAGATGCACAGAGTAATACCATATATTTGGCAATATTTGCGTGTGTGAAACAGCGCGTCACAAACACAAGCTTACAAGCTCTAAACATTAAACCAGGAATTAGAAAGAATGTTTAAAAAATGAATTAACAAATATGTTTTTACTAGTGCGATTAATCACATCCAAAATAGAAGTTTGTGTTTACAAAATATTTGTATTTATATTTTGTATAATATAATATTACATATAATATTTTGTATATATAAATACACACATATGCATGTATATATTTAAAAAATATTTGCATGTATTGTATATATATTTATACATCATTTACGTTATATATAAATATTTTATATATACATAACCCATTTTTCTAATATATATACATGCATGTGTGTGTATTTATATATATTAAATAATTATACAGTACACAGTACACACACACATATTATGTAAACTCAAACTTTTATTTTAGATGCGATTAATCGTGATTAATAATTGCCCAGCACTTTGTCTCCCAGTACAATTAATTGTATTATATTAATTATATATATTATAAATGTAACTAATTATTATTTATTATTATATTCTGTTCATTCCAGATATACTGATGTTAACTGACACACCAAATAAAACAAAATGATAAATGAATTAAACGACATTAATAAACTACTGAGATGAGTGAAGGCCGGCGTACTGTAAAGAGCGGCTCTCTTTTATATGATCTACTCTCTCCAACAACATGATCATTATTTCACGATCTCTGGTCTGACACGCGAGAGCTGGCGACAGTCCACGTCATGATGTCAAACCTGATACGATACGTCTTTGTGTCTTCTTAGAGTAAATGACGTCCCGTGTACACCTACTGCCTAATTAACTACAGGGTTGATTAGGGTTAGTCTCTGTTCCTGTTTACATTCTCAGCCATAATGATGCATCTATAGTGAATATGAACTGAATTAATGAGGATCTGCGTCGTTGTAATGAAAGATTAAGGCAGTAGAATTCAAATGGATTAAAATTCATCGAAATGCATATAATGGCTGTACGTTTTTTTGTTTTGTTTTTTGTAGGCCTATATATTTATTGAAAATTTTCCAACTTTATCAGAAACCACAACAAAAATTCCAACCACAATTAAGAAAAACAACAACAACAACAACACTTATAACACATTACGCTAGCCGCTCTGCTGAAGACGCCTAGCTGTGGGCGCTTGAGAGCGTTTTGGCAGCGCAGCGTTTTTTCCGTTGAGACGTTTCGTTGCTATGATACAGAATATCCACAGCACAGTTTTTCTTCAGCGTGAAAAAACCGCTCAGCGCCTCGTTACGCTCATGGCGTTTAAAAAACGCGGCGCTCCCATTGAAAACAATTGAAAACGTACACCAGGCGCGTGGAAAAACACTTTGGTGGACACACGGCCAAAGAGTAAGAAATAAAAAGGTACATTGCAATTTCACAAACATTATGTACTCACTTAAGGCACATGAGTAGGAAACGCTTTCTGCAGAATATTTCATAATTCAGCCCCTAGATTACTGATATAGGGCTTCCAGATACTATAAACGGCTCTGGCTGACCATTAACTGGACAAGTTCAGTATTCCAGAATCAGAATCTTGTGGGGACCCGATATAGCCGGAGTCTTCCTCCTCAGTAATGTGTTTCTTCAGCAGCAAAAGAAGAAGATTATACAGCCTTCTTTCTTTAGATAAAATCACAGCGTTATCAGGCAAACCAAGGATCAAAAATAAAGAAACCAACTCCTTATTAAAGATTTTACTCATTTCAGAATCTATCTTGACCCATTATATGTGTACCTGACTGCATGAGCAAAGACAGTGAGTGAGTGTGCCGACGTGTGTTGTGCTCATTGAGGCGAGAGGAACTGTTTGGTTTGGGGAAATATGCATAATATGTACAATTTTGAATTGTATAGCCTTGGCAAATCCAAAAAATGTTTGCATATTTCCAAATACTACCCCATTCTTCTTCACTTATAGAGACAGAGTTCCCTCTCCCAAACAAGTCTAGTTTTCAGAATTACAGTTCCCTCAGATGTATACACTCATGTATTACAGTCTCACTGCCCTTTCTCCAGGTGTCGAAGTGTGTTTTTAACCATGACTCAAAGAAATGACTTACTATTCACAGAAGAATAGAAAAACATACAAATAAACCACAGGAATAATATTTTGTGTAGATGAGGGCACAACATGAGTCGCGACTGCATGAGCGAAGAGATTCAGCGTTCATGTTGAGTTCACAGATGATTTTTCTTCTTCTTCTTCTACGCTACACTGACCGCAGTTGTTTGTCTTCCCAGTGTTAATGTAGCTCATCTCCATCTGTGTGTGTGTGTGTGTGTGTGTGTGTGTGTGTGTGTGTGTGACCGGAAGAGCAGAGTCTCTCACACACACACATCAGCTGCTGTGAGGCTCGATAGGGGCCAGTGCTCGCATTTACTTCATCCTCGCTGTTAAACACACGTCTGTTTCAGATGCTCAACAAAGATGAAATAAATATAATAAATCTGGTATGATGGAGTTATCTCTGATCGCTGTAGCTCTGGTCTAAACTGTAGATATGAGTATTATACTTCCATCTAAAGATACTTCTTTAGGCATCGCATGAATCCCTCAAAGATCAGTCTATCCCAGAATACTGTTAAGTTTCCATTTGCATCAATAAATATTCTTTAATCTAATAAAAAATGCAAAATTCCTCCTGATCTTTCTGTTATACTCGTTTGTCCTTTTAACTGGATGATTATTATGATTTTTCAATTAAAAAAACTATGCTTACACTTCACATATGTAGCTTTATCTGTGTTCATGTCCCCCTTATTAGCATTTCATACATTAAAAAAGTTCTTATGCATGATTCATGCAAATCACAAAGGCGTTTTCTTGTCTAATAAAGCAGTGTTTATAAGCGCAGGCTGCTTTGTGTCCACGGTAACCACTGTATTTCTGCTTTTCCATAAGCGCCACCTACTGTCAGAGACTCAAATTGCATTATCATTCTGCTGTGTCTGTCAGGACCTCTATCGTCAAACACGATTGACCATTAGGTCCAGGTTGGATTGGCGGTCTGGTTCTGTTCTGGGCAGCCTAGCCTGGATAACAGCAGCGATAACAGAACAGAACCAACGAGAATGTATTGCAGACATCATTCATTAATAAAGATTTTAATATACAACATAATTCGAGAATTTATTCTGATTCAAGGGGAATCAGAATGCCAGATCCTGACTAGGCGAGAGGAGGAGCTGGGGAGGGAGGAGGGTAATCCTGACGGAGACAGGAGGAGCTGGGGAGGGAGGAGGGTAATCCTGACGGAGACAGGGGGAGCTGGGGAGGGAGGAGGGTAATCCTGACGGAGACAGGAGGAGCTGGGGAGGGAGGAGGGTAATCCTGACTTAGACAGGAGGAACTGGGGAGAGAGGATGGTAATCCTGACGGAGACAGGAGGAGCTGGGGAGGGAGGAGGGTAATCCTGACGGAGACAGGAGGAGCTGGGGAGGGAGGAGGGTAATCCTGACGGAGACAGGGGGAGCTGGGGAGGGAGGGGGGTAATCCTTACGGAGACAGGGGGAGCTGGGGAGGGAGGAGGGTAATCCTGACGGAGACAGGAGGAGCTGGGGAGGGAGGAGGGTAATCCTGACTTAGACAGGAGGAACTGGGGAGAGAGGATAGTAATCCTGACGGAGACAGGAGGAGCTGGGGAGGGAGGAGGGTAATCCTGACGGAGACAGGAGGAGCTGGGGAGGGAGGAGGGTTATCCTGACGGAGACAGGGGGAGCTGGGGAGAGAGGATGGTAATCCTGACTTAGACAGGAGGAACTGGGGAGAGAGGATGGTAATCCTGACGGAGACAGGAGGAGCTGGGGAGAGAGGAGGGTAATCCTGACGGAGACAGGAGGAGCTGGGGAGGGAGGAGGGTAATCGCTCCTGAGGAACGCGATCGCTGCTGATAATACTGACGAGCTTATATATGAATACAGTGATAGGCGTCGTATTCCTATAGAGACGTGCATCAGCTGAGTGTAGCTTGAGTGGGTCCCACCCACTGGTCTGTAATAGGTCTGTAGCGTGAGTGGGTCACACCCCCTGATCTGTAATAGGTCTGTAGCGTGAGTGGGTCCCACCCCCTGATCTGTAATAGGTCTGTAGCGTGAGTGGGTCCCACCCCCTGATCTGTAATAGGTCTGTAGCGTGAGTGGGTCCCACCCCCTGATCTGTAATAGGTCTGTAGCGTGAGTGGGTCCCACCCCCTGATCTGTAATAGGTCTGTAGCGTGAGTGGGTCCCACCCACTGATCTGTAATACGTCTGTAGCGTGAGTGGCTCCCACCCCCTGATCTGTAATAGGTCTGTAGCGTGAGTGGGTCCCACCCCCTGATCTGTAATAGGTCTGTAGCGTGAGTGGGTCACACCCACTGATCTGTAATAGGTCTGTAGGGTGAGTGGGTCACACCCACTGGTCTGTAATAGGTCTGTAGCGTGAGTGGGTCACACCCACTGATCTGTCATAGGTCTGTAGCGTGAGTGGGTCCCACCCCCTGATCTGTAATAGGTCTGTAGCGTGAGTGGGTCACACCCACTGATCTGTAATAGGTCTGTAGGGTGAGTGGGTCACACCCACTGGTCTGTAATAGGTCTGTAGCGTGAGTGGGTCCCACCCCCTGATCTGTAATAGGTCTGTAGCGTGAGTGGGTCCCACCCCCTGATCTGTAATAGGTCTGTAGCGTGAGTGGGTCCCACCCCCTGATCTGTAATAGGTCTGTAGCGTGAGTGGGTCCTACCCCCTGATCTGTAATAGGTCTGTAGCGTGAGTGGGCCACACCCACTGATCTGTCATAGGTCTGTAGCGTGAGTGGGTCCCACCCCCTGATCTGTAATAGGTCTGTAGCGTGAGTGGGTCCCACCCCCTGATCTGTCATAGGTCTGTAGCGTGAGTGGGCCACACCCACTGATCTGTCATAGGTCTGTAGCGTGAGTGGGCCACACCCACTGATCTGTCATAGGTCTGTAGCGTGAGTGGGTCCCACCCCCTGATCTGTAATAGGTCTGTAGCGTGAGTGGGTCCCACCCTCTGATCTGTAATAGGTCTGTAGCGTGAGTGGGTCCCACCCCCTGATCTGTAATAGGTCTGTAGCGTGAGTGGGCCACACCCACTGATCTGTCATAGGTCTGTAGTGTGAGTGGGTCCCACCCCCTGATCTGTAATAGGTCTGTAGCGTGAGTGGGCCACACCCACTGATCTGTCATAGGTCTGTAGCGTGAGTGGGTCCTACCCCCTGATCTGTAATAGGTCTGTAGCGTGAGTGGGTCACACCCACTGATCTGTCATAGGTCTGTAGTGTGAGTGGGTCCCACCCCCTGATCTGTAATAGGTCTGTAGCGTGAGTGGGTCACACCCACTGATCTGTCATAGGTCTGTAGCGTGAGTGGGTCCCACCCCCTGATCTGTCATAGGTCTGTAGCGTGAGTGGGTCACACCCACTGATCTGTAATAGGTCTGTAGCGTGAGTGGGTCACACCCACTGATCTGTCATAGGTCTGTAGCGTGAGTGGGTCACACCCACTGGTCTGTAATAGGTCTGTAGCGTGAGTGGGTCACACCCCCTGGGAAAATGTTTGTAGTCTCAGCCCCTCTACAAAGATATGGGAATTCTTGCTTAGAATAACAGAAAATGATGATTTTTACTTCATTGTAAGCAGGAACTGCAACACTGAAATCCGTTTTTCTCCCGTCTCAGGGGAAAATGAGGGAATAATGCACGACCATTCAAAAATATGACTGGGTTTTGTATTCTAAAGATACAAAGCTGAATGCAAATGGGTGAAGTGCTCCTTTAAGCTGAAATGTGAGGTTTTTCATTTATAAAACGTTTTATTTTTGTTATTTTTGTTTATATAATAAACGAGACGAACGGGGACGAACTGCCTGACAACTTTTACTTTTATGTGCATCTTTTCCAGCTTCCCTAAACAATGCTTTCTCCTTAACAACAGCTGTGTGTGTGTGTGTGTGTGTGTCTGTGTTTCTGAATGTAAAGCAGCCTCTCAGACTTCTCATATCCCTAACATAACACAAGACCAGTGTTAGGTTTCTGAAGCTCAGCCAGAGCCGCTGCATATGATTGCAGAAACCAGATCCAGAACTCATATCCAGTCATGTTTATCCCGTTCCCTGCGATCTCTGCAGTTAGTGTGTGTTCATTCATCTACGTCTTGGCAGTGGATATGTGTTTTCCACTGTTCTTGGCTCGACTGCAGCGAGTTTGTATATGTACATGTGTTTTTTGTGTTGTGGAGATAATGCTCTATGAATACAAGCATTGTTCTGGATCAGTCATAGTTACTCAAACGCTCCAGCCTTTTTACAGCAGCCAAAGCATTAACCCGCTCTAAATCCACATGTTTTCATCCCTTCATCCTCTCATTTATACTGTAATTAGTGCTTGTCTTCTGGACAATGCTCTCTTCTCTCTGAAATATGTCTGTCATCGCCCTGTCTTCGTTCTCTCCAGTCTGTGCTCTCGTTTCATCTCTGCCTCACGACCAACACTGAACAGGAATATTTCTCTCTGATAAATGACCATGTCTTCAAATCCTCAAGAATTGCACCGAGCAGGTCTAGAGTATCTGGAAAGAGTTATTTATTAGCATTCCTCTTCCTCTCAATGGCAGTTTCTCAGTCGGCACAGGACTAAAGGTGCTCACATTCACCGTCGCTCTGCCAAATCCATTCATCCCAGTCAATGCCCATGCGACCAGTTGTTTTGCGTGAGGGTGAAAAAGTTCTGAGGCAGATTTACTCATTTTCAAGTTGTTCTTGCCGCACTGACCAACAAAAAGCTGCATGTTCTGAAAGTGACTTCTGTGTGAGCTTTGCTTTATGCATCGCTATGCTGTTGAAAATAGATAATGGACTGTTTTTTCTAGCAAAAGACATGCTGACATTTGGCTAAAGTGACCACACGTACTCAGTGTCCTACTCCTAACCAAAGCTGAAGTGATACGATTCCAGAGACACGCAGTTCGTCTGCTGTGGACAGACGTGACACGACTATGAGATGTGACAAAATTAATCAAAAACCACAGCCAATCAGAAGAGAGTGTGGGCGGAGTCTCTCTGCAGGCACACTGCACTCTTAATCAAATCAATCCTCAGTCACAGCCAATCAGAAGAAAGTGTGGGCGGAGCCTCTTTGCACTCCTAATCAAATCAATCCACAATCACAGCCAATCAGAAGAAAGTGTGGGCGGAGTCTCTTTGCACTCCTAATCAAATCAATCCTCAATCACAACCAATCAGAAGAGAGTGTGGGCGGAGTCTCTGTGCAGGCGCACTGCACTCTTAATCA